>SZWC01008536.1:34999-78915 GCA_023375785.1 Penium margaritaceum
TGGAGGGGTCCCCCATTGCTGTTTTTTCTTCATTCCTATTCAGTCATTGTCAATTTTCAGCTGCTTTCTGGCGCTAACTCTGGCGCGCGCGTTTCTGAGTAACAAAACCCAGAGCTTCCAGACTTAGACTCTAGAGCAGCAGACTGAGGGGGCAGCTGACTTAAGCAACGAGCATGGAAGCCCGCACGCTGCATCAACAACGCTGCTGCCCCAACATGTTGCATAGTTTCCAGCTTGCATGTCCGCCCCTGTTGTTCTGACATATCTTGCCGTCCTTTTTGTGTTTGTGTGTTCTCTGCCTCTTGTCCGTACCTTGTTGTTTCTCCGTGCTCGTTTCATGTTATTTTTCTGGCATGGCCAATAACATCGCACCATCCGGGTCCAATGCCGACGCAATCAAGAACACAGGGTAGCAATTACCACAGTGGACAAATCTTAGGGCCAATGAGTTCAACCCAAGAACGGTCCAAGTTTCTCCACCCATGTTACAAAAGAAAGTGAGAGACAGAGGGCAAAGTCACTGACAAGGAGTTGTGCGTCGTCCTCCTTGACGCATGGCGTCCACAGTGCACCCAGGCAATCCACGTTCCCTACTGTAGTCCGCGTGTATATACCCGCAGGATGCACATCTAAAGTGCAGCCCGTGGACGTGGGACTGCAACACCATATTTTAAGGTGTACATCATGGAAAATGGTTCACAGTGGATGACCGGGGACTTTGAGGACAACCCAGGCATGCAGTTCCCACTAACACCAATGAGAGAAAACCTACTTGGACAAATAGGTTTGACTGAAACACTACTTGACATCCATCCAAGCAGGTTTCATTGGCGTTTCAGTCAAACCTATTTGTCCGAGTAGGTTTGACTGAAACACTACTTGGCATCCATACAACAACCTGACCTCTCTTGCCTCAGTCTGTCATGTACCACCTTGCGACCCCACCTTGCCGGTGGGGTTTTCATCCGACGCTCTAACTTTGAAGCAACAAAAGGAAAGGGTTTTACTTTGGGCTTCTTCAGTGGGGTTTTCATCCGACGCTCGGCACCAACCAAGGTTATGACCAAGGTCATAACCTTGGTCTAACTATTCCACTTCGTGATTTTCAATGACAGCCACCTCGCTCAATAGCGCTGAAACTACGGTCCAGCTGTAGCCTCGCCGTTGTAGCCAGCCAATAAAGCGCCTCTTACTCCCTACAATATCTGATGCTCGAAAGGTGCGAGTCCATGCTTTCTTGGCATCCATCCGCAGCCGGTGCCAAGCGTCGGATGAAAACCCCACCGGCACCTTTTCATCGACCTCTGACTCACTGGGAGATTGCTTGATCCAACTTTGCATGCCTTCAACAGTTGAAGTGTATTTCCCTCCAGGATTGACACCATCCAGATCGGAGTGCCTTGCATGTTGCTCCATCGGCCTGCTGTACATGCTGAAAGTGCCTGCTTTGGTGGCAGCGGCAGTTGCCACGGAATGCGTGGTGGTAAATCTGCCCAGCTCTTCGTCATTGAAAGTTTGCTGAATTGCATCCTCAATCAGCTTCTCTTTGATGCCTTTACGGCGCAGTTCCTGCCAATCGCAAGAGAGAGCTTCTACTACAGGCTTAGAAAAACGAGCAGTACAGACTTTAGCTGAGCTGCCAGAAGCTAAGAAAACCAGTAAGCACAGTATGGGGAAGCAAGATGAAAGGGCTAACCAAGAGCATCAAACCTTCTCAACAGCAGTAAAAGAACTTCGAATCAATGACAGAAATTTTACAAAAAGTATGCAGGTGAAGGCACCCACCATGCAAATGCGTGCCGGTCCCCAGCTGCTCCCACGGAACTTAGTTGAAGCATACGCTTCTGCGTACGTCTTATCGTTTTGCAGTCCACTGCAAAGGGAAAAGAAAGAAGCACAGGGACCAAACGAGCAGTCAAAAGGTAGACATTGCCGGAAAAGACCAAGGCAGGAGGGATCAAACAGACGGGGAGGGACTGAAGGACAAATGCAGAGGTCAGCATGAAAACTGTAAAACTGTTGGTTTGCCAGCCAATGAATTTCTGCCACATTATGCCCCCTCAGGTCTAATGGAACATCAGAAATGAGATAGGCGAAGCACTTACATCTTCTGTACAAACTGGAGCACACCTGGGATCAGATCCTCCCTCACTCCTCTTGCAACAAGCTTCTTCTGCAGCGCTGCCTCCGTCATCATCCTGTAGACAGGACATTACCAAAGGGACACATGTGCATATTGCTCCAGTCGACTCCGAAAAAAGTGGACGCAAAGGCTGCATGCAAAAGAACATGGACAAGGCAAGGCTCCTGCACACCAGAAAAATTCTGTCCATGCCTGGAATTCACGGTGTTTCATCCAGCCAGCAGGTCAGACGTCACGTGCCAAGATACAAGGTTTTGAACAATGGCTGCTGTGTTTAGAGCACGCAGTGATGCACAACAGCATGCATGCCTGCTAAGTCACTGCAGAACAGGTCCCCTGTGAGAACAAAGATGTGTTGCCACATTTAAGGCGTTGAAGAAGCTTAGGCAAAAAATCGGATAAACGGAACACAGACCTGGCTGTTACAAGCCGAAGTGCATAGCTGCGTGCTTCAGAGAGTTCTCGGTCTTCGACTGAGACCTCTTCAGCCCTCTGTGGTTGCTGCTCCGGGTCAAAAACATCTGCTTTTACTTGCTGATGCTGAAGCTGCCGTCGTCCAAGTTGGGAAATGGGCTGCACCTGGGGAGGCCGCCTGTAGCATTGTTGTGGCCTTTGCTGTGGCTCCTCTGGACCTTGCTGATGCCATGGATTTTCTTGCTGTTGGTTGTGGTCAGGCCATTGTTCCCCATGACTTTCATTGCCTGGACAAAGGAAAAACACAATGCGCTGAAACAGGTAGAAAGCAAAAGCAGCCATCGAATGCAGAAGTTGAAGATAACAAAGCAGTCAGCGACAGTTTTCCATCAGTTTGCCACCAGTGGCAGATAATGGCACAAACTGACATGAAGCAGAGCCCAAGCAGAATTTCCACTGCCCCAAGTTAAAGATGTTACCACATCACAACATCAGTGACTCCCATGCGGCTTCCGTCGTAGCCTCTCACCTCTGGCTGCCCTCGCCAAGTTCCTGCGTGCTGCCAAAAATGGATTAGGCCAGCCACTAGAGACTAGAAGCCATCCACATGTACGGCAACTCCACGCCGGACCGCAGGTAACGGCTGACCATCCAACAGCCCTCCGAGAGGCAGGTATTGAGGTTCTTACGTGACGGTAGGCTGCATCACAGGACCCAGCTGCTGCGACTGTCGCAGAGCCAGGAGCCGCGGGGAAACGCTGTCGCTGACCTTCCAGACATGGAGGGACTTGCGAAATTGGTGGAGGCAGCAGCTCAAACTGGCCAAGACAAGAGCACTTCGACTGACCACACGCAGGATGCACGACCTTCCACCGCGAGAAGCAGTCATATGCTCGAGGGAGGGCTACTTTTGCTGCTCCCCGCTGCGTGGATGCCAGAATGCACACGTGGCACCAGCGTGCTAGTGACGCCATCCCCCTTCAATGAGGTACGAGAACCTTTCACGAAAACAAGGGCTTGAACCGACGCCCTGTTACTGCTACTGATTCAGGCATCCATAGGCGGGTAGCGAAGTTGCGAGTTGTTGCGAGAGTTCTGCGAGCCCTCGTTGTCTCGCGCGAATCTGCCACTCCCATGCTGCATAGTCATTTTTTTCGTTTGGCAATGCTTTCGAGGATCCTTCGAAAACTGGCCGCGGCTTGGAGTCGTCCTCCATGTTGGCCATAACGTGTCGCTCGCTTTCAGATTTGGCCATAATTTACTGCGCTTCGAAGCTTCCCTTACTGATTTAGCCTAATTCAATTGCGCGCCGGCTCCTCCTTTCAAATGTGGCCATGAAGACGGCCGACGGAAAAAGGCTCGCAAGAGCGAGCGATATTCACAAAAGAGGTCCCGTAACCATTCGGTGAACTCCTAAAGCCATTCTTAACATGGATAAGACCAAAATTGGACGCAAAAGGAGAAATATATTCCTTCTAGCACGCTCCAAGAATCAAATAAGTAGAACCGCAATGATAATGAAAATGAAACTATAGAGAGAATTTGAAGTACATGCAAAGCAAATTCATTACTATAATAGGTGATTGAAATTGAAATGTAATTACTCGCTCTTCATCGGGTTAGAAAAATCTATGAACTAATCTTCTTCATGATTGGATTCATAAATGTTTTCAAAAGATAAGTAAATTTAACTTCTATATCATTTCATGCATTTCCTTTAGTCTTATGTGTATTCTTCATGCCTGCCTGGCTTTCATCTAGAACAAAATATAAATACATACATTTGAAAGCACATAATCTTGCATCGTAAATGCAAGTGCATTCTAACATCTTGATTCAAAATGAAACCAAATTAACCAAAGTTTTTTATGCATCAATTCTGGCGTAATAATGCAAAGTATAAGCACATGGAGAAACATAAGTAATGCTTAAAATCATGACCATGTAAACTCATCTGTACTTAAATAATTATTTGATAAATTATATTTCAATTCTTATGTGGAAGTTATTGTTTATGAAACGCAATATTCTCATTTTACCACTCAAGCACGTTATCATATAATATGATTAAATAAAATATTCCTTTAATAAATAAAACCTGATTGTAAGTTAAAACGATTAAGGTAGGCTAGCAAAATTGTTGATTTATATTGCAATTTAATAAAAAATAAACTTTCCTTAATAAATATTTTCACCAAATTTGTACATTTTGTTGATTATTTGCAATAACAAGACCTTGATTTGCCATACATACTAAATCATGAGATACTTGTTTTTATTTTAACACTCAATCATATTTGGGGATTGAAGTAAAAATATTATTAATTATATAAATTAATTATCTGGTTTTTTACATGTTATAATGCTTTTTTATTTGAATAAATGTACATTGGTTTGTAAATATTGGTTGAGTTTTATCTTATTCTGATGTAATGCGTAATTGTTTTATATCATAATGAATGTATAATTGTTTTAAAAAACAAATTGTATCATACATCTAGAATGTTCATGAAATTGGTTTGTTTTGGACATTGTTTTTCTGCATTTTATAATCGATTTAAGGGCGAGTAATTGTATTTTTATTTCAATAACCCATTATAGTAATCAAGATGCTTTTCATTCTCTTAAAATCCTCAGAAGGTAAATATTTCTCCTTTCACGTGCATTTGGGGTCCTATCAATGTTAAGAAAGGCTTTAGGAGTTCACCCGATGGTTACGTGGCCTCTTTAGTCAATATCACTCGCTCGTGCGATCCTTTTTCCTTCTGTCGTCTTCATGGCCACATTTGAAAGGAGGAGCCGGCGCGCGCTTAAATGTGGCTACATTAGTAAGGGGAGCTTCGTAACGCAGTAAATAATGGCCAAATCTGATAGCGAGAGACACTTCATGGCCAATATGGATGACGACTCCGAGCTGTGGCCAGTTTTTGTAGGATCCTCAAAAACATGGCCAAACAAAAAAATGACCATGCTGCATTACGCGGTGATTATTGTGTGATTAACCGCCGATGAACTGATCATCGACACCCCAAAACTCCCACGTGGCAGGTCTCCACGGATGTTGGACAATCGTTCCGTGAATAAGAACACAGAATCACAATGAATGCCCATGATCAGGATGTAATATTAAATTAGTAGATCAAATCATGCTTCAGATGAAAGGGAATGCCATCGACGCGTGACGAGAGCCCATTGCAACCTACGATTTATCCAACCACTTGCATCGGAAAAACCACTAAAGAAAGGGGTAACTACACGCAAGAGGCGTCCGTCCGAAGATCGCAGGGTCTGGCGATCTGGCTCGCTGTCGGAGTTGGACGCCATCCCGCGAAATCGGGACGTCAATCGCTGGTTTTTCGGAATACAAACCGCGCGCCTTCTAGTGAGACACATCGAATTTGCCGCTGATTCGAACTAGTGAGCTTGAAGGCGGGTAATCAAACACAATCATAAAAATTAGATAAATCGAGCGGGTCAGGATGAAACCTTAGAATCAGTAGTAGTAACCGGGCATCCGTTCATTACCTAAGCTCAGACGAGGGAGCAGCGGGCACATCACACTCACGCGCGAAATCATTTCTTTAGGCCGCAAGTTTCAGCTCATTCCCTCAAAAGGGTGTGGGAGAGTTTGAGCTCGACTAAACATGTAGCGCCAGTGTGCCACCTGGCTTTGACTGGACCTGGCCCATGGGGTGGCGGATGGGATGAGTTGAGGGTCAAAGACCCTCAACTACCATGATTTTGGCCAAGTGGGTCAAGCTTCTCGACCGTTTGATACATTTGGTATCAAAGCGCCTGGGTTCAACACCCATTGTGGACTCCAAGGGCGTGTCCATTCTTGTGTGGGAGAAGGTAGCGCCAGTGTGCCACGTGGCTTGCACTTGATTTGGCCTATGGGGTGGCGGATAGGATGAGTTGAGAGTTGGAGACCCTCAACTACCGCGGTTTTGGCCCAGTGGGGCAAGCTTCCCGTCCGTTCGCTACAAAATACCTCACACAGTTATGCCGAGCGAAACTTGGATGTTTCAAAACTAGTGAAATGCGTAGCAAAACACCATTCAAGGAATACGGGTGTATGTGTGTTACAATATACCCACAGAATATCCATCAGATAGACTTGTAGATTGGCAGTGGAACGACTATGACAGAGACCTATCGGATGAGTGACCGTGATCTCTTGGAGCTAAAGAAGCACCTGGACAAGATGTTGAGTCGGGGGTTCATTGTACCCTCCATGCATCCTACGTGAAACTAGAAATTTTTGAGAAAAAGAAAACCTGAGAAATAGGGGTGTGCTTGGACTTCCAAGCATTGAACTGCATTACCATTAAGAAACGCCACCCCCTCTCACGAGTAGATGAAGTTCTCAACCAACCCCACGGGGCCTAAATTCTTCGCAAAATTGGTCCAGGTAACGGCCATCATCAGATCAGCGGGACCTAAACTCTTCGGAAAATTGGTCCAGGTAGTTGCTATCATCAGATCCAAGTATCAGAATACATCAAGAAGAAAGCATTCCACACCAAATGCAGATACTTTAAGATGAAGGTCACGCCATTCGGATTAAAAAATGCACCCGCAATGTTTTTACTGTAACGAACACCTTTCGCCCACACCTTGAATGTAACGAGCTGGAACCTCCAGCACTTGCTCTAAAGTCGTTGTCGGAGTTCGCAGATTGGCGTTCTCAATCCATGTGAGGGGTTCTCCCCCTTTGTTAGACTGAGAGGCTATCATCATTGACTTAGAGCAAGGAGACTCGAATATTTGGACTCTCCAGAGATTTACTTCCGTTTCTAACCTTACCCCTAGTTTTGGGACCCAAACCAAGGATTTTTCTCTCCAACAAGTACGTTCCCATGAGCTTTTAGGTTATCTTGCATCCAATTTTGTCGCAAACAAACTTCAATTTACGGTATTGACGTTCTGGCATGAAATGGTCGCACACAAAGTACGTAAACGATTTCACACTAGCTTTCTTTGGTTTATTGTCCCTTGTCCCCCTCCCTCATCGTCGCTCGCTTGCTTGCGGGGAGGGTGAGCAGGTGCGAGGGAACGAGGCCAGGAGGTCTCATCCTTGAGGCCCTCGCAGCCTCAGCCGCCAATCGGGTTGAGCACGCAATTTGCGGTTGGCGGCTGGCAGTTGGCCGGCCGGTCACTTGGCCGGCCGCCGGCCGTCCAAACGGCCGGCACCGAGCTGGCCGGTGGCCAGCGAAGTGATGGCCCTCGGCCAGCCCTTGTTGATGTGAGGGGTGGTGCGCCACCACCTGTCGCTTCAGCGAGGATGGAGGGCCGAACCGGCCCTCCAGCTACATCCCTTCCCACTTATTTTAAACCATCTTGGTTCATGAACAACAAGCAGGATTGTCAGTTAGTGAGTTAACAACATTTTGAAAGAAAGTAAATAATTCCAATCTCGAGCTTAACATGAAGTCGTGCATGGCACTTGGACCTAAGATGTAGCTTGTCGGTCTACACGGCTTGTGGCCTCCCCCCTTGAGGCTAGAGCGTCTGCGCGAGAACCATGTTGGGGGTCCCCAACCTCCTATGGTTGCAGTCCATGAATGCCGCCCTTTGGAAATGATGTTCACATTTTCCGCGTTTAGGTGGTACCCTATGACATGCGTAGATCTCTGCGAGCTGCCAACTCACCCCAATACTCGTTGACCACCCTTGTGGTCAACCGAGATCCGGTCTCCCATGAGTTATGTTCAGGTAAACACTCGGCACAATGATCGAGTTATTCCATAACAGCCCATAATCGGAGTGTACAATCTTGGTGCTAGAGTAGATCGTACTGGCCGTCACAAGTAAGGACTGCCGGTGGTGGCTGAGTAGTTTCCTCTGTAGTGTATGGAGCCAACAGGCTTACATGACACACGTCATGTATCTTCAGACTCGACGGAAGTAGCAATGAATATGCCACTAGCCTGATGCGTACAATTATGTGAAACGGCCCAAACCTATTTAATAGAAGTTATGTAGTCCCTGGGAACATTTTTTGAAGATTTTTACTGCTTAGCAGCACTTTGTCACCAATGTCAAACGAGACCTCAAGGCGACTTTGGTCGGCATATGCCATTTTTCGCTGTTGAGCAGCTTGAAGGTGACCCTTCGCCTCCTATGATAAGGAGTCTATGTGCTTAGCAAAGGCTTGAGCAAAAGCAACCTGTCCTCCTGTACTCCCAGTCTTCACCAAAGAAGAGGGCACCACTGGATGCCGACCACTGTTCAACAAAAACCGTGTGAACAGTGTAGACTTGTCCACCGAGTTATTCACCGCAAACTCTACCTGTGCAACGAATTTTTCTTATTCATTCATGGAAGGCTCCACCTACATGTAGAGCATTTTCTTCAGCATGCGGTTCATACGCTCTATTCGTCCATTAGTTTGAGTGTGAAACGCTCTCAACATTTACGACTCACTCCCAAAGCACTCGTGCATCTTTTGCCGGGAATTACTAGCAATTGTTTTATCTCAATTGGAGATAATGTGCAACGACAAGCCGTGGTACTTTATGACACCCTCAAAGAAGAGAGAAACAGTCTCCTCTGCATTCTCATCAGTGGTTGTAGCAATGAATTATGTCATCTTCATCAGAAGATCCACAACCACTACTATTGCATCGTGGCCACGGGGCGTGTTGGGAAGACCAGTAATGAAGTCCATGCTCACGCACTCCCATGGAGTCCCAAGAATGGGAAGCTGTTGGAGAAGTCCATTAGGCTTCTTTTTACTAGCCTTATTCTGAAGACATGGGTCGCATGTCATGCAATACTCACGGACATCGACACTCCATCCCGGCCACCAATAGAGGTTCGAGAGTGCTTATCTGGTCTTTGGAGGTTCCACATGATCCGCGACTGATGGGTCATGGAACTGGGAGATAATCTTTGCTCCAAGACCTCCCCAGTCTAGCACAACAACTCGTTCACTGTGCCAAGATATTCCTCCGACCTCCACCAATCCGTACTTGTCTAGATTTCAAGAATCGTGAAACCAAGAATCCACATATTATCCCATCCCGATTATGTTGACAAAATCGTGGTGGTGGATAATCTCTCGAGGTGGTTGCTGCAGAGGTGCGGGGGGCTTTAGTACTTACACGGTTGTTGTCGTATTGGCCATAAAACACCCACTGACCATGGTGGCTACTTTAAACTCCACCGGCTGTGAACTTAATGGATCAGCCACAGAGATGCTAGGTTGATATTCCCAGGTGAACGAGAATCAACCACGGTATTTCCTCCAATACATCGGTCGTCTTGACAGGTTTGGTTGCGTTTGGAAAAACACCTATGGGTTATGATTGGTCACGACCGTCATACCCCCTTCAGCAACCTCGAGATAACAATGCCACATCTTGAAAGCATGTTCTACAACAAGGAGCTCTTCATCCCCAGTCGTGAACTGTGTTTCTACTAGGATGTGTTTCCGACTCTCAAATGCAACTGGGTGAACGTTATGCATGAGGACGGCCTCGAGTCCTACTACCAATGCATCACATCAAATCTCCCATGGATGCGATGGATCCGAAAGAGCTAGGACGGGCGCTGTGGATAGAAGCTCCTTGACTTTGAGAAAAGTGTTCTTGCAATCAGATGTCCATTCCCAACGCACATCTTTTTGCATGAGCCTGGTTAGCATTGCTACCATGGCGGAATACCCTTGCATAATCCGTCAAAAGTAGTTCCAAGGACGAAGAAAGACCGAATCTGCCCAACATTTTCCTGGGCTAGCCAGTCCACAATGGCTTGGACCTTTGGTGGGTTGACACTGATACCATCCTTGCCAACGATGTGTCCAAGGTATTCGAGCTCATGTTGTGCAAACTTGCACTTGCTCACTTTTGCGTAGAATTTTTGTTCCCCTAGGATCGGAAGGACTTCACGTAGATGTTCTATGTGCTCTTTCATGGATTTGGAGAAACTAGGATGTCGTCAGGATAAAAAAAGATAAATAAACCAAGTTTCTTGGCGAATGTTCGGTTCATTTATCCTTGGAAGGTTTTCGGGCCATTCGTTAGCCCAAAGCATAACTCTTGGAACTGATAGTGTTCCATGTGCGTTCGAATCATGGTTTTGGGCACACCATCTTTCGTGCTGCGGATTCAATGGTACCCTTTAGACAAATCCAAGGATGAAAACACTTTACCCCCTTGGATTTGGTCAAATAGGTCTTCAATCTGCAGTAGGGGGAATCAATTTTTTACTGTTAGCTTGTTCAACGACCGGTAGTCTACGAACATGCGTAAACCATCGTCCTTTTTGTTCACAAAAAGGATCGGTGCACCGTATAGTGAGCTACTTGGCTCAATCCACCCTTTTGCAAGGTGTTGTTTGATTCTGCGTTTGGCCTCTCGCTTTTCGCTGGAATAAGGTGATACATGGATCTGAACAGAGGAGTCGCCTCCGGATGCAGTGAAATCGTGTGGCCCATGTGTCGTTTGGTGGAAGCCCAGCCGGTGGGTCTTGGAATAAATCCGAGAAGTCCCTTAATAGAGATTTGATCTCATGTTGCGTGTCTTCCTTTATGTCGTCCTCCACTGTTTTCAACTAGGCCAAGAACTATGGACAACCTTGTTGATTATGTCTCTTGACCTGCATCGCACACAAGCTGGCATGGACTTTAACTCGGGTTGGTGACAATGCCGTACTTAGAATCAGCGTAAAGCGACGCTGTCTTTTTCAGAGGATCAATCGCTTTGATTCAAAGCACATGAGAGCCATGTTTTCATAGAGCCAGGGATTGTCTAGCACAACATCAAAGGGGTCAAGAAGGTTGAGTACCTCCAACGTGACACTCTGTGTGTATCATTGAATACAAATTTTTAGTTTACAGGTACCAATCACGGGTGCCGTAAGATTGTCACCGACAACAATTGTACCATTTGATGACTCGTATTTCAAGCCAACCAGTTGGGTAAAGCCAAGGCTAACAAAGGAGTCATCTCCTCCAGTTTCAGCAACTATGTTCATAGGGGCACGAACTAGGCGTCCTTTAAGTTGCATCGTCATGTTACCTCCACTCTCCGAGTGAATGGGCTCGACGATGGCAAGCCGAGTTTGTGAAAAACACGGAATCTAGACGACAGACACCGTATCTTCCACGATTCACCTACACAAGTTTACATCTTGTGGAAACTTGTAAATTCGGCTAGTACCTTCAAGTCTTTGAATTTCACTGGGTTGAAATCATTGACTTAAGGTACTACAAACGTGATTGAACTCATCGCTTTGAGGATATTATCTTCAATCACTATGTTACACAACTCTTGTAGAGTGGTCACTGTCGCCACCACTAAGCATGTACGGTCATGCATTGTGTCTGGAGATGTAAGGTTTAGTGGACAATAATGGTGAGCAAGTGTAGAATGAGGTTCAATAAGAGGGGAGAAAACAACAAAAAAAACTTGTAAGAAACTAGAATTGTTTAAAATCCTTGTCTGAAAACATGAACCTACACTCGTGACCCAGTTTCAACCTTGAGTGGTCCCACTAACGTCAGTCGGGGGTGGGGAAATCTTACACTATAGCCTTGCCCGTTTCCACAGCCGGGTCCATTGCCGTTACCGTGACCTTGTCTACGGTCTTGTGCGCAGCCTCCTGCTACAACATCCCCACAAGGTGTTGTTGCTGCGGCTAACACCGCAGCCTCTTTTCCACCTCCATTAGCCTCAGAGCATTGAGCTCTTAAGTGGCCCTGCTGCATGCAGTTGTAGAAGAGAATTTCATGGAAGGCTGTGTTGTGCCGCTCATGTTGTGCCTGCACCTTGTCATTGTCACGACTGCGCTTGTGGTTTGGGATCTTGTGCCCACCAGTCTTCTTGACTAGAGAGTTTGTGGGCTGCCTGCCCTTGGCCTCGTCCCGCTGCCCGGCTGCTCCTCAAGCCCCCACAACAACCATGCACATGTCGCGACATTGCTGTGCACATGCGTTCAGCTGTACGTCCGAGTAGTGCTTCGGGTTTGCCAAATACACTTCACTCATGTAGTCCCACAACGCCCTCCAGCTTGTCCAAACCTGGCCGATTGCTTTTGTGGTGGTCTTGTCCTTCAGGTTGTTGCTAACAAGACCGTCACACAAGCACTCCAGCAGCATGCACTCTAGGTAATTGAAGGTCTCAGTCCCATCATCCACGGTGAAGCTTTTGGCTTCCTCCACGAGTGTGGTGAACTCGCTCAAGTAGGCTTCGAGTGAGCTACCCACATATGTGAAGTCCTTGATCTTATGGAAAGCGCACTACGCCTCCTCACGCTAGGTGTAGTTCTTACGCATGATCGCGCACAAGGCCTCCCACAGCATGGGCTGCCACTCGAGGTGTGGCTGCTACGTACCCCACTCCTTGACCACATACTTGAAGAGCTTGTTTTCAAGCCCCGTCGTAGCAAGGTCGCCCCACTAACCGAGTGGAGCCTTCTGGCCACATAGAGCGTGCTTGATGCGATTAAGCCAGTCAGTCAGCTTCATCCCCTTTTGGAAGATATCCACATTGTAGAGGAGGGACGTGTTCATGACTGGCCTCGAAGTCATCAAGGTAGTCAAGTTGTCGTTGCCACCGGTAGTGGCATCACTAGCTGCGCCGCGCTGCGCTTGCTGATGCATCCACACCTGGATCACACTCTGCAACGCCTTGTTGAGGTTGTTGCATTGGCGGCTTGCCTCATGAGCAGCCATGCGCTATAGTTGGCGATCACGGTCTAGGTCCATGATGCTTTGCCTGATGTGGGCCAATAGTTGGCGAATGCGAACTCCAGCTCTAATGTTGTGAGAGCATCGGCGATAGCCTCCGGGGCCTCGCGTTATTCGTGCACATTCACCTATTGCAGGAGGGTACGGTTCGCGTATACACCTCCAAGAAGTCCCACTTTTTGGAGGAGGTTGTCATCAGTGACGAGGCTTGAGTGGACGCTAGCCTGCTCCATTACAGCCACATCGCAGGAAGGGGGACCCATCTCCACTCCTTCGAGTGATGCCGTACCTCCACCATCGGTGATGATCTTCAGTCAGTCCACCGCCTCAGTAACGAACTCAGCAAGCCGACGACGGTCATCGCGAATCACCTTCGCAACAACGTCGTCCGGCTCGTTCTCTCAAGAACTTCCTACGTGGCTTCTTTCGACACCTTGACTACTCTCAGCAGCCTCGTTGCTGTCGGTAGCTTCAAGCGATGTGGCGAGTACCTCGGCCTTCTCGAGCGATGGTCTCGTCTTTGTCACACAACGATGGTGATGATCGCAATCCTTGTCGCCTTCGTCATCGTCGGCGTTGTGTTCTATTTTGGGGTCCCCCTTCAGGTGATCCTCCTCCAACGCGTCGTCCGTTGCGTGGGGGTTTCCCACGTACGCGTTGAAATTCTCGTCAAGCACTTTTCCGGCCTCTACACGCTTCTTGGTGTCACCAAGGTTGGTGCTGGCTGCCTTTGGCGATACGGTTGCCATTGGTTCGGCAACCAAGCTCGCGGCGGCAGCTTCCAAAATCTAGAGTCCGCCAAGGGTGTGTGATGAGGCCGTCACCACCTTGCCCTTGTTGGTCTTGGACGGTCCGGCACTTTCCATCTCGTTATTCATGCAACTAGCACGTGAAATCCGTGGTGAGGATCGACCCACAATTCAAGGAGAATGTTGCCTCCCAAAGTATCCTTACTCTCGTGATTGGTGAGGCAATTATAAATCTGATTTCAATTTTCCTAGGCCGCCACAGTTGACACAATCACGTGGATTTTGAAACTAGTCTCCCTTAGCCGTGACTCACAAAAATTGGTAGCTATTAGGATCTAGGAAAATAGAAAATGAAAAAACAGGGGAATGGCAAACAAAATGTGCGTACCGCTCAAAAAACAAGAAAAAACAATGAGAAATAAATTCTAGAAAGTCCTAACGCCTCCACTTCCTCTTCTAAATTCTTGTTCTTCCTTTGTCCTCTTGTCTTCCTTGGCCTCCTCTTGATTCTTCTTTCCGTGTCACGCGTCCCATGGCGGAGTCTTCCTTGAGCCGGTCACGTTGGGAAAGGCGCCAAAAATATTCAAGGTGTTGTCCTCCCTCTTTTTAGGGTACTCTCAGGTCGTGAGGACTCTTGGCCTGGGAAGAAACGCTGTCCCAATTTTTGGATGAAGGAGGGGGGAAGGGAACCTTGAAATGGAGGCCGATCGGTGGTTTTGGGGGGTGGGCACTCCCCACCCCATCCAAAAAAAATCCACCGGCTCCCCGGAGTGAAGGAAAAGCTCAAGGGAGCTGGGAGGGTGAAATAGAGCTCTTCAAGAGCTTTTCAATGTAATTTTTGGTACTTGGAATAGATTATAATCAACGTCGTAGTCCGTTTTGGTATTTCTGTTGTTGCTTGCAGTTGCCAGCGACGTTTTATGTATGACTTAGCCACCGTTTCCGTCAAACCCTTGGTCGTAGGGGTCAGCTGGCTCTGAGAACCATTGTATTAGGCTGGAAACTCTAGCTCCTGCTCTTAAGTAATCGTCAAAGATCACAGAATAGCATTCTTAGTCCGCATCAGGGGTTTTCCTCCATCGTGGGACTAAGGGGCAGTCATCATCAATGACACAGAGCAAGGAGACTTGAATGTTTCGAGTCTCCGAGGGTCGAGTTCCGTTTTTAACCTTATCCCTGGTTCTTGGATCAAAACTGGGGTTTTTTACCTCGAACTCGTGCGTTTGTACGAGTTATTCTGCTTTTTTTCTATGTTAAAGCTTGTCGCAAAAAACATTTGATTTACGTTTTTCATGTTCTGGCGCAAAACTGTCGCGGGCGAGTCATGGTGGCAATTTTGTGCCAGCTTTCTGTTGTCTCTTGTCCCTCATCCCCCTCCCTCATCCTCGCTCGCTCGCTTGCAAGGAGGGCAAGCGGGGGCGAGGCCATGAGGCCATGAGGCCTCACCCTCGAGGCTCTCATAACCCCTCAGCTGCCGATCGGGCTGAGGCCGCTATCGGTGGCTGGTGGCTGGCGGCCGGCCGCCAGCCGTCCAGCCGGCTGGCAGAAAGCTGGCCGGCGGCCAGCGAAGTGCTGGCTGTCGGCCAGCCCTCGCTGATGCAAGGGGTGGTGCGCAACCACCCCTCGCTTCAGCGAGGAGGGAGGGTCAAACCGTCCCTCCCGCTACATTGACAAGTTTATCGTGGTAAATCTCAATGAATTCTTGGTGTACAAAAGCAACCCTGAGGAGTACAAGGGACATCTCCAAAATATTCCGAAGGTTTTACATAAGAGATTTGTTTTGGATAAATCGCGAAGTGTGACGTTGGTCACCATTTGATTGAGTTTTTGCATGACATCATCAGTGGCGGATGGAGTTCCATGGACCCGAAAAGGATGGTGGCAGTCGTTGATTGGCCAACGCCTACAAATGTTCTGGACGTCCAGGTGTTTTTTGGGCTTTTGCACCTACTATTGTGGATTCATAAAGGAATACACACAAGTGTCAGCCCCTCTCTCCGATCGCACCCGATCCGATACACTCTATGCTTCTTATTCCACAGAGTGGAACAAGAAGAATGGGGAGACAAGAAACAAGAAGTTTAACTCTTTAAGAAACACTCTCACCTCGGCGCCAACCTTATAATTGGCAGATCCAACGGTGGACAAAATCATGACAACTGATGCGTCTGATTGAGCCATCTGAGACAGTCTTCTCCAGTACAACTTCAGTGGACAACAACCAGTCGCGTACATGTCTTGCAAGCTACGCGGGCCGGAACTCAACTACGCAGTGGAAAAGAAAGGAATGCTCACAGTCATGCACATGTTGAAGACATGGCGGTGCTACTTTGAATTCCGACGGTGCATCATCCAAACCGACCATCACTTACGAAGATATCTGAAGACTCAGCCTAATCTAAGCTGTCAAGAAACTCAATGAATTGACTCCCTTGAGTCCAACTTCGACTGCGACACCAATTACCGGCCAGGGAGAATCCATTTGGCGGTTACTCTAAGTTGGCGACCATATTCGATGGCCGAGATCACCATGTTGCTTTTCAAACAAGAATGTACCTCATAAGGATGTTTGCAAAGGGTTACTAGGAGTTTGACAGGTACAGAGAAAACCAAGTTGTGGTCCAACGACACCTTTTGGTGACAGAGATTCACTCGCCAAGTCGTCTTTCCACCAAACAAGGAGATACGGAGGATGTTATTGGAGGAATACCATGGCACCAGTCCATGTGAAAACTTTGGTAAGGACAAATTTTTTTGTGTCTATGATGTGTTTATGGTCCAAAAACAACTAGGTTGAGGAGCTTCTCACTATTCTGTAAGAAATGGCATTGTTCTTCAAACTGGATTAGCAAGCTAATCGTGGGGTATTTGAAGGAAAAACTGTTGATGGGCGACTCCAAATCCACGGACCTTTAAAAACCACTCCCACTACAAGATCTGAACGACGTAACAGTTTTGAGGACTTGCTTTATGAGCAATCACAACATTGGTTTTTTAGCAAGATTCCCTGTACCGACACAATCTGTAGGTAGACTTGAGCAACGGTGCAATTCACCATAATGGATGTACACAATGAATATAATCAGATCCGCGTATCTGATAAGGACATCGAGACTGCAACATTTTTGCGCATGTTATTAGCAATTTGAGCTTACAATTATGTTCTTCAGACCAATTAATAATGAGTGATGGATTGAAATCTTAGCAAAAACATATTCAATAGTGTTGATCGCGTAGTACTCAGCTTGGAGAACATTAAGGTATGCAGAAAAGACTTCACAAAGTTCAATCCCCGATAGTTGGGCCTATTTGAGATCAAGCGAGTGTGAATCCCGGTCGTCGCTTGACCTCGCCTGCCTGAAAGCATGGCGATCCACCTGGTCTTCCATGTCAGCAAGCTGAATCATGATTAGGAGACTCCAGCAAGAGATTCCCCTCTAGAGATGTCACTACCCCACCTCCTATACAAGTGGACACACAGGACACTATCCAGGAAATCGTTTGATATTGATGTCGTGGAAAAGCAACCGAGTATCTAGTCAAGTGGCACGGGTTCGATGCTGCGCACAAGATTTGGGAGCCTTATGACAACCTCCAAGACGTCAATCATCTAATCGACGGCGAATGCAGGCTTCACCAGTCCATGTCTGCAAATGAGTTGGGTTGTCGAAGCTAAAATGGGGAGAAATGTTCCATCCCCGAAGTACATAAACTCCTCAACTCTGTGAGTGGGGATTTGTGTACTTACATCAGTGGCCCACTGCACGTCAACGTCAGGATTCTTACGCCATTCGGCCGAGGCCATTTTGGCCCATATATGACCAATTGCCTCATCCGCAAAACTCTGTATCAGCAAGTGTATTGAGAAGTGAACAAACTAGTGAACATGGACTTCTCGGAAAAACTGTTAAGCATCACATTGAGCCCATTATATCTATCACTGTATACAAGGAACGTACATGTGGGCTTTGCTGGCATGTATTTATGTGGATGTTTTGTGAAAAAATTTTGCATGCAGAAATACACTTTTTGATACATTGATCATCAAGCGTGTGAATTTGGGGTGATTAGCCATAGCTCTTTTGGCCACCTTGTCCGACCTCCCGCATTCCATTCCCAAAGGTTCTTACACGTTCGGCCACTTTCTCAAATGGTCATTAGAAGTTTTGCAAACCGTATTGATTCTTTGACACGATGTGGTCGACTTTCATGAATTTAACGTCTTGATACTCTCAAAACACCCAGACTTCCTGGCAGACCACTCACAATGTAGTGTTGCACGCGTCGCTTGACTCGAGTTGTTACGCCGAGGGGAACATAGATGGTTCACAGGGATGAGGTGTGGGACAATAGACGATTTGATGACTTGGGACAAAGGGATGATTTGTATCACACATTCACTTCAGTGACAGATGTCAAGTTTTTCACGTGAGTTGATTGGAGCACAAATGTACAATGCTGTGAATGAGAATGAGATATATGTTGGATCCTTAGCGCTCGAGCCGACTAACACATGCAAGGTCGCATAGTGAGTGGTTGCTTGAAGGAGCTTCACCAAGAAGTTGGGGGGCTTTGAGAATATCCAGTCGCATTACAATAAAAGCTTAGTGCCATCGAGAAGTTGACCAAATAATGTCGAAACATTGACATGATTTGTGATACTTCTGTTGACCTTTCTGGAAGGTGGTCAATGGTGTCAGAAACATGCGGAACGGAACATCGGAGGTCGGGGCAGTTGGCCAAAATGCCCGTGGCTAAATGGCGTAAAAATGTTGAGGTCAACATACGGTGGGCTACGAATGTAATGAAAATAATACCCCCTCGCAGATTTCAGGGATTCGTGTAGGTAAGGGACGTAACAATTCTCCTCCCTTCTATTCAGGATATCCCGACGTGCTAGCAGACGTAGGCCGATGATGGTGAAAGTAGCCGCTGATCGGATGATCGACGTCCTGGACATTGTTGTATGGCTCCCAACTGTTATGCGTGGCGCCGTAGCTGTGCCACTTGACCAGATACCACAGCCGTTGATCGCACTGATTGACGACGTAAATCTCAATCGGAGATGACGTTTTTGTTGACTACGAGTTCCCTTTGCCACAATATGGATTGTGGCCTTAAGGTTTGCCAGCTGTTGAAATCCTTTATCCATGTGCTGTAGTTGGCATTATTGATGCAATCAACTACTGGAATCAGTCACAGAATTTCATCTCAAATGCCAAATATGGAGATTGCTTGCCTGATTATTCACTTGAGACTGTTATCATACCAGAAACAGGGTTTTTTGGGGGGAGGGCACTAACGGTGATTGTTTTACGGAAACACAATGTACATACAATGTAGCATTGGCCTGCTGACACAGTTGTTAAAGCTTTTACTGAGTGCCAAAATTCTGGTTAGTTTTCCCACAGAGTACAAGTATGATGCACGCGTAGTCCATGTAACTCTCTGGTGGAGCCAGTGAGTTGTGCCTGTGGTTGAGGATGTAAAAGCGGTTGCGTGAGCTGTTGATACTGCTCCACCTGTCTTGTGCTGTCGTTGGTTTCTCTTTAAATTATACCACCATCTCGAGGCCGTGCTACGCAAAAGCAAGGGAGCGAGTTCAATTTTCTCCTTATCATTGTTGATCCCAGAAGCGGTGAATTACACTGCTCAACTTGTCAACCACATCCAAAGTTTTGATATTTTGGAGTTCGGAGCATCGGATGGCTTGGATAGTGTTGGTGATATTAGGGGCTCGTTCGAGAGTCAGATGGTCCTCCTGATGATTATTGCTTTCCACTTGTGTGCAGTCCAAAGCTCCTCCATTGTCGTGTTGAGTTGTTGGAGAAGATGGGTGTTGATGCTTTCGTGTTCCGACAACTTTTGGTTTAGGTCTTCATTTGTATGAGCTTGTTGGCCAGTGCCTCCCATTGTACCAGATATCATCTCTGTTAGCAGCAGCAAAGGCACAGGATTCACTGAGCCTGAGGGTTCCATCACCAGGTTGGCCTTTGGGGTGGTCAGTGCTGTGCCATCTGCTGCGGAAATTGTGCGTGCTGCCTGGTTTGCCTGGAAAGTGCCGTTGACCGCTTGTTGCTGATCATTTATTGCCAGATTCGTTGTCGGTGATTGTTGCTTGTCGCTGGATCCACTCGCTCAGCTCTTTGCCATTGCAAGTCTGCAAGACTCTGGATAGTAGGGATGTGCTGATAACTTGTGCGAGGTTTTCTCCGTGTAGTTAATGCGTTGGCTGATCCTCAAGTGCCGATGTACACTTAAACCAAGTGTCAGGCCGTGCGGAATGTGGATGGTTCACAGGGATGATGTGTGAAGCAGATGACAATTTGAGGCATTGGGGTGATTACATAATCTGCACCTAGCAGTAAGTGTGCTTCAGTGACAAGTGTTGGGCCTGTTGAGTGGATGTATACAATAGGGAGAAACACAATGAGGTATACATTGGGTATTGAACAATCTAGTCAAGGGACGCGTGCAATGTCTCGTCGTGAGCGGTCGCTTTGGGAAACTCCAGCGCGAAGTCAAGGGGTTTTCAAGAACGTCAAGGTGCAGCTGTTTGGAGTCCAGCACTGTCGATAAGTCAACCAAACAGAATTGAAACGTCAATACGGTTCGTGAAACTTCTGTGAACCATTTTAGAAAATGGTCAAATGTGTTGAAACCTTTGGAAACAGAACGCTCGAGGTCAGGGAAGGTGGCCAAAACACTCTCGTCAAATGATGTAAACATCTTGAGGTTGACTTGTGGTGGGCCATTCATGTAAGGAAGAATATGCCCACTCGTGGAGTTTAGGGACATGTGTACGTCGAGGACGTAACACACACTCCCGTAAACTCCACACGTGGACATTTCTTTTCTTACATTCATGGCGCACAAAATGATAACCCCCAGATTTTCACACTGTAGGTATTTTGACTACCTGCTTTAGATATTCGATGCTCTTTTCTGCAAGGTTCTGACAGGCTCGAGCACCTTCCAAAACTTTTGAAATACCAACCGCAAAGCGCATCAACCTGTCAAAAATGTTCAATCAACTTCTCTGCAATGCTAGACATTCATAAAGAAGTTGCTTGTTGTGAAACAATTAATCACACCATAGAAGAAGCAAAAGGAGAACATAATTGCCAGTCATAGGAAGACACACATGATTTGGAATAGTATTCATAAAGTTTGAACCTAATCCTAAAAAGGTTTTTAATTCTTAATTTCTGTTAGAGAAGGAACTATTCCTCACCAATAGATGGAGCCAGAAAAACAAGGTTTGGTTCAAGCTTTTTCGTCTAGTCCTTCCTTGGGATATCTAGTAGTGAACGTTAAAGCAACTTTGTAAAATGATGTTTATCACCTCGATGTTCTTGAAACCCCCCAGATTCTTGGCTGAATGTCTCGAAACAGCCACATATGACATAGGAGCGCACGTGTTGCTCGACACTAGCATCCAATACCTGTGGTATGCCTCATTCTTCTTGCTGTATCGTTTCTGTTTGTGCTCGACGGTTTCTGCACTCTTCATTAAAGTACACTTTCTGACAACTACAGATTTATGGAATTTCCCCATATCCCAAATCACCTTCTTCTCTGCAACTTCTATATGTTCACCATCTACTTTTTGTTCAGAGTAACACTCAATACCAAAGCACAACAATTCCAGAGGGGCACCTGAAAACTCTAGTCTTACAAAGAAACCTCACAAACTCCTTCTACACATCTGTGTTCTCCAGAAATTTACAGACCTTGTAACGATGACGGTAAAAGGATCGAGCACACTCAGCGAAAGGCAGTCGTAGCCCGGGAGAAGACTTCAGTGATGGAGGGAGAGTTGCAAGCAATTCACGGTGCTCTCCAAGCGGCCTAGGCAACAGCAACAGTGACAGGCTTCACGGCGGAAGGTGCGGTACCATAAGCCCCAACGGCCAATTCTGTGACAAATTCCTCGGGATCGGATTACCCCTCATCCCCGTTGATGTCCTGTGGTGTGATGGGAGGAGGTACTTGCTGACGGGCTTGCATTAAGGATGACCTTTACCTGAAGCTGTATGGACTCAAGAGCCTCAGTAACCATCTGTTCCAATGACTCACGGTGGCGATAGAGGAGCTGCAAAATGCACGCACAAGCAGGAAGAAACACTCAAAATGGAAAAATGGATTGAACAACTCTTGAGTGAATTCAAAATCCAGCAAATGTGTTTGGAGCCATCGAATCTTCCAAACTCAAAGGGACCAACAGTTTGGATGTGTTTCACATCTTTGGAGGTGTGCTCACCGCTGCAGAGGTAAAAAACAATGAGAATAACGTTAACCTCCCGATAGTGCTTTGTGTGGCATGAGTCTAAGTTGGCGATCCAATCTCCAACATCGACCCCACCATGAGACAGCTCATGAAACTGCTCTCACATCATCCATTTCGGTCATTCTATGTCTTGAGAAAATCGATTTGACATGGAAAGCTTTCCTTATACCATGAGAGAACTGGGATGACTTCACACGTTCAACTCTCACACGTTTTGGAAAGTTCAACAATAATTTGAACAAGATCCAACAGCTGCATTAGCAATCCACAGTGGCAAGATTAAGTTATAGTTTCTGTGCAATCATTGCTGGTAGGAACATTGCCCCTCATGAACTCTATTCTCACAACAACGCCCTCACGCGCAACAATCTGTAAGGAATACCCATATTCCGTATCGAGGACAACCATATTCAAATTCTTGCAACAGCCGATTGCATTGACATTTCCAACTACGATGGTCGGGTACATGAGTCCAATAGCTAGTGATCCCAAAGTCAAAACTCTAATCATGGCAAAAGGAGATGACCTTTGACGGAGACCTCTGCTCTGATGGAGATCGGCCCCGTCAATTAACAGGTGCAATGGCTGTGCAATACTTGTGAAGAGCCAGAACACATTCCGTGCAACGGTCAAAAGCGGCAACAACAGGCCCTAAAGAGGGAGAAGTCTTAAAAGAGGTAAGGAAAAGTCATTAAACTGGAAAATGAAAGAAAGAGAGCAGGAGTAGAAGAAAAAAATTCTACCAAGTTAAAACATAAAAGCTGACCAAGTGTCCAACTGGAAGGATCACAACCCCTCAGGGGAAGGTTCCTGAGATTGAAAAGTTTGCCGAGGAGTACAAGGATGAGCAATTAGCGATACTGCTATGGGTGTAACCAATGAGTTGTGTCTCATAGAACAATACCGATATTATTGGATGGGGGAGCCTCTCTAGTTTCATCAATAGTGTGATGGTTTGAGAGCTTGGCTTGAAGACCAAATGAAGGGTGTTGAAGGAAAAACCGTCGACGAAATACCACATTTTCATTGATGATGCGAACCAATCTGACTACAAATTGAGGAACAATAGAATACAATGGTCTAGACAACATGCCCAATGTGTAATCACAAATCCACCCTCGGCTGAAGTTTCCTGCAATGACATAATCTGTAGGCAGACCAGAGAATCAACACAAAATGTGTCAAAAAATTTGAAAATATGACATCTTCTTCTGATTCCACGACCTGTGGTGCAATAGCGGTTACTAGAAGGAACAAAGGAGGAAGCAGTAGAGGATTTCTTTGTGGCCACAATATGACAACACATGATATCCATCTCACTCATTGGACGAGAAAGCAGCTTTGATAAGGAGATCACATGTCGCAAGTCCACATGGAACCAAGCAAAGGGGCAACATTACAGGAGATGATGAAGTAGACTCGATGATCTCATTGACCTGAAAACTGTGAAGTTTATATGCACACAATAAGAGTTTGAAAGATAAAGAAGGCCAGGTTTGCTTCTGTGCTTCTGAGATAATGTGCGGCTTGGGCAACAACCTTCTTGGCAGAGTATGGGATTTCAATGTCCTTGGTAGGGAAAATCACGGCCTCCCTTCTTCTGAATACTACTTCCTTTCTGTGAACAGTGATGTCAGAGATGGAAAGTAGGTTGACTATAAAAGAGGGCAATTAGACTATCCCCTTGAGCCTGAGGTCTGAACCTACACCGTTGACATCCACTGGGACCAGCTTGTCACTAATTCCTCAGCTGCATCAACCTCGTCGTTGCCAACTCCAAAATTCTTGTTTCTTGGAGAAAGAGAGATGCGATCACTCTTCTTGTGTGTGGTGTGCTCATTGGTGCCTGAATCGAGACCACACATCCCTGTCCAGCGTATCACCCTCCCTTTGTTGGAGGTACACTCAACCATCAAAATGGTGTCATCCTTCCCACCCTTTCCCCCTTTCTTTCCATCACCATATCTTCCCTCCTTCTTAGGTTCCCTGCACTCCCAATCCTAGTCTCCAGCCTTGAAAGAGTTGTGGAAGTTTCCTTGGTTCTTACAACCCTAACCACTCGTGCCTTTGTTGCTGTTTCCCTTCTAGCGAGAAGAGGGGCTAATGGAGAAAGGGCCACTACTTCGAGAGATGAAGGGGGCCAGGTTTGCTTCTGTGCTTGAGCGACAAAGGTAATATAATCTCAGATGAAATGGTACAATGAGGCCACAAAATACAATTTTACCCCTCTCCTGCTCATTCAGGTGCAAAGGCCACTACAACTAAGCCTCTATCGACATGTCCTAGAGGCAGTCCCAGCACATGTCGGGGATGAAGCTGAAGAATGCTGGTGTGAGGCACACCTGTTGCTACTTTGTCGTGTACTTATCACAAACATCACCGTTCACTTCCGATATGTTGTTGGATTACATGCAACCTTGGCAGTTGGCAACTTGACCGTCCATTTCATGCCATGTGATCAAAAAGACCATGAAAATTAGACCATGGTGACGGTGGTTCTTTGGTTCCTCCCCCCCCCCCCCCCCCCCCCCATTTTCTCAAGAGATTTCTGAGTGGACATTGAATCTTGCTATTGTAACAACATATGAGTTGCCAATGTTTTGGTATAGTTGTACAAAGTGACGGAGGAACAACCATGTTGTTTCATCTGTAGTAGCCAAGTTAGTCGTCAGCATGAATTTGTGCCCTTTTGGACAACGGCCAACCACATGAAAGGTTGCGTGGAAAGCTTTTGGTTTGAAAAAACCTGTCATAGTTTCTATTGAGATAGCCAACCACTGGTTGGTTGGTGCTGGAGGTGGTTTGATTAACCCAGTGCTATGATGTGTTGGGTCTTGTATAGCTAGCAAAGGTCGTAGCTTTGATTGAGTGCTGTAGTTTTGGAGCATTTTTTCACAAGTTCCCGTGTTTCACAGGTTTCTCCAGGAAATTTCCCTAGCCGAAGTGTCCCCTTGTACCTGTGATATGGATTTCCTCCGGCAACATGTGCCAGATTTTCTTGTTTGGAGGCACGCTAACCTGGCAAGGTGAACCTTTTGTGGCAGTATGTTGTGTTAAAGTATAGCTTTGCTTTGTGTTATCTGCCTTAGTTAATATCCACATTTCAACATCAATTCAATGTAGCGATCTTGATTCATTTGTAGCATGCTAATAACAACCATCAAATCTGGCTGGTAGCTGAGCACATCCACTAGATTTTCTTTGCAAGGTAAAACCTCAATGCTTTATCTAAAATGGAAAACAAGGGCCTCCATCCATGTATTCTGACAATGGCTCATGTTTACTTGCATCTTGAGATGTTTGAGGTTGTATTGACGGTGCGGACAACGCAGAGAAACCTTCCCAGATAGCACTATCACATGTTCCATACAAGTGTGAACTTGAAGATTTCCTTCTCGTTTATTGTGTAATTGATCTTAAGGCTTCAAATTTCTGTGAAATATATACGGCAGGAGGTTCTGCGGTGTTATTGATTTGTAGATGAACAGATCCAATCATTCAATCGGACACATCCATAGCCAAAAGTTAGTCCATTGTTGCATCCAACATTTGCAGAGCTGGTGCCCATGATAGACGATCTTTAGATGACGTAATACTGCAATAAATTGCATGCAGAAGTAATCATAATCATTTACAGACCCGGTAATTTACCCCATTATGTCTTGTTTCGTAACGGTAGGGAACTTGGTCACTTCTGTACTTGAAAGAAGGTGAATAAAAATCCAGCAGGAGATCGATTCCAGTCGTACGCTCCAAGCAAGAGCAAGTGACACTTGGTCATTGATAACCTCCAAGCTTTGTGAGCCATATGGTGATTCCCGCGATAAATTAACTCAACATTCAACCATCTGGCCCAAAGAGACGGATAAATGAAAAATAGTGACTACCACTCACACTTTCAGTCACATTTTTCAACTATCATGTATTCACTGTCCTTTCTCGCTGGTTTCCCGCCAATTTGTGGACATCACTGACATTCAGCCATCTTCTTGCACACAAGCAGGTTAGAACCTGGTCACTTTGGTATACGCAAGCACCCTGCCATGTCGTCATGGACACACATCGCAGTATTCGTTCACCGGCTCAAACAGATCCGTTGGTTGGGAATGTTGGTGTAGAGGTTGCGAGACGTCCACAAGGGCTAGAAAACAAATGCATGCACTCACTATCTTCCATATTCTATCAGCTGAGTCACCATGGACAATCCCAGATTGATTACTCAAAATGCAGCTATTAGCATGGTGCTGCAATTGCACCTTGCCATGCACGCACTCGTCCATGACATCAGCGATACATTGGCAAGCCGTGCTCACAATTGATAATTAAGGCAACCTGTGCTTGACGGTCAGCTGAGCAGACTGGCGTGGCTGCACGAACTCCATGTAGGACACATTGGTCGAATCATCAACATGATGCGGATACCACCTGATGCTCGGTACGCCATCATCAACATCATACGCCATTACACCTCCATACATGAGACACAACTCTCCATGGAAGAAAAGGTTTTCATATGGCTACATTGTATCACCCATGGCCTCTCTATTTGGGACCTCATTGAGAGATTCCAACACGGTCCTGCCACCATCTATTACATTCTATGTGAAGTGGTCAATGCCATCATCAGTGATCAGATCCCCCTGACATGCAGCATGCCTACACGCACCATGGGCTGGAGGGCAGAGTTCAAGTTAATCATCCACCTTTCTTACATGTGATGTTGTGGAGATAAGCTTCTAACAAGGTCTGAAGAGTTTCTTCTCTGAAATTTCAGAGAAGAATACAATCCCTTAATCATGCTACACTTTTCATCGTTAATTATTCTATTTTAACTTTTTTAAATGCCACCCTCCTATGACGTATATTGTCTCTTTCATTGGATAGACGTCTGGTAAAAATATTGGTCATATTCAATATTCACTCTGCTTTGGGTAGAACATCTCGCTTCATACATGATTGATTTTGTGTTTTCCCCAACTTCGGAGCCTACACTTGGCTAATGGTCTCAACTACTCTCGTGCCACCATGGCTTGCGTTCACAAAATCTTATTCCCAATCTGAGGGGGGCAAGGGGGAAAGTGTCCATGGCAATTGTATGTACAGGTGTATCTTCATCATATGGTTGGGGAGGCAAAACTGTTCATCGGAGAACAGGCGGGGTAGGACGTTCCCCGAAACAGGCGGGGACCAGAAGAGACCATTTGCATAGCCTCGTTCCTGTTTGAGTCACCTTTCTATTGTAAATGTATTGAATATGGATATGTTGGTACATTATGATGCTTTCTATTCCTTAAAGCCATTGATCTAAGGATAAGCTATGCAAGTGGTGTTTTCCTGAAAGATGTCCTTGTCCATATCGAGTACTTGAAAGTTAGGATAGTAGAATGCTGCCAGAAAACAGTATGCATGGTTGTTCAAATTCTTCATTTGATGCGGATTTCAGTGTTTTGAATAGAAGCTGAACTGTGAACACTTAAATTGTATAGTATGAATCAGTTAAATGAATACATTATACAGCCAAGAAGGGGTCCCGTATTCCCTTCTCTCTCTCTCTCTCTCTCTCTCTCTCTCTCTCTCTCTCTCCTACGTCAGGCGTGGACATTTGGCTTTACTCAAAACTGCATTAGGCTTCTCACGAGAATGAACATTTTGTATGGATCCTACACTGAATGTTGGAGGAACAACCAGTGTACACAAGTGCTCATTTTGGACAAAGTAAACGTGTGGAACTCTGTGCACGTCCCACTACAGTCACCTTACACACTCTCAGCTAAGGTTGGGGGAGGAGANTTCTCTCTCTCTCTCTCTCTCTCTCTCTCTCTCCTACGTCAGGCGTGGACATTTGGCTTTACTCAAAACTGCATTAGGCTTCTCACGAGAATGAACATTTTGTATGGATCCTACACTGAATGTTGGAGGAACAACCAGTGTACACAAGTGCTCATTTTGGACAAAGTAAGCGTGTGGAACTCTGTACACGTCCCACTACAGTCACCTTACACACTCTCAGCTAAGGGTCATGTCGAGCGATGTACCCTGTCTCTCGATAGAAAGTGTATGAGGCCATTGTATATTGTTCTGAACATCTCAACATGTGATGTCGACGTTCCACAAGTACACCTGTGTTGCAGCATGATGCAGCCGTTGCATTGTGAAGTCTACGACCAAGATAAAAAATCAGAAGGATTATAAAGTCGTGTCTCTATCAGTTTACTCAAACTTCCATTGCAGGTTTATGAAAATCCTCCAGAATTGGAGCTGAAGAACCAAACTCTTCAGAAATTACAATTTAACTGTTTACAAATAGTTCACGTGGACTGTTGCCGTTGCACCTCCCATCAGGCATGTGGTCAGTAAACAGAAACGAGGCCAAAAAGGTTGTCCCCGCTTTCTTTTTTTCCCACTATCTTCGAGGTCACTCGAGCATAGCAAAGTTGTTTATGCAAATTGGATCAAGTGGAAAAACTCAACCAGGAGCTGTTAGATGCATCGATCCTACGATGATCGACATATAATGTGTTAAAGAGAGAATAATATGCAAGTAACATTTTGTGGAGGCTTATCTAGGACCATTTTCCCAGAAATGAAGTTAGAGTGCATTATTCTGTTATCGAAGCCTTCATTGATCCAGAAGCTGTCGATCCTGAGTTAGAATGGTTGTTACCATTTTTTGTTTATGCTGTGCATAACATATACAAGGAATCCACATAGAAATGCAAGAACTTAGAAGCCATGACATCAAAACACATCCCCAAATGACAGAAAGTAAGGTAACTTCATGTTGCATCTTGTAAGTTCTACCAAAGGAAAAAGAGATACGAACTATATCGCCGCCAGTTGTCACACTTCGCTGTTCGCACAACCATTCTTTGCACAACTAAGAAAGTGTTAACAAAACTGGTCTTTTTAGTCTCACACACAATGAATAGTTGTGTTCGTCAACACTAGATGGGTGGTTTTCCTAGCGTTTCGCTAAGAAAACGAGATTGCAGGTAGCCCATTGACAAGAAGGAAGGTTACAATCTAATTTTTCATTCCAGTACCGTTATTCAATCACTCAAATGGTGATAGGTCTTCGGTGGGAAAAGCTTTTGTCAACCACAAAGAGCACTTGTGAATGAGTCAATCTTTTGGTCATCTACCTTCAGCTGTTAATGACGTGTTTTTTGCATTAGATGAGCACGGCTAACAAAGTCTGTCTAATCATATAGTGTAAAATCTAAAAACCATTTTCCATAGACGAGTGTTGGCAAAGCAATTGGATGTTTGCATTAAGTTTAAATGCGTCAAAGCTGTTTTGCAAGGTTCATTCCATAACGGATCCTCGCAAGGTGTCGGCCGTCAAAACATTGGCAACCACATGCACCGGACTGACGGAAGGCGGATGTGAGACAGGAACTTGTATTCCCCTCAAGGGTGAAGTCGTTGTGGTATGGAGATATAGATAGGCTTTGTTTGGTTCGGACACAATGTATGTCTGGGTTTTTAACATTGTAAGGTCACATCTTGTGATGTGTCTGAATTCACCGGATAGAAATGATTTATGTAGCAAAATCAAAACTTCACACATCTGTGAAAGAAATTTCTGAGAGACTACACCATCTCATGAACATAGTGGTTCCGCAATCAAAGAAACTTCCAAGAAATTGATGAAGGAAAGAAGGACATCACTGTGTTCTTTCCTTAGTATGGAGTAGTCATATGTACACTTATTAAGGAGTGGATGAATTTGGGGTGATTGGGACTGAATGGGATGGCAGGACTGCGTGGGGGCTATTGATGGCATGCATGTCCCCGTTATTGTTCCTTTGCATTGATGTGGTGCATGTGTGAATAGGCACAGTCAAACTATGCAGAACATACTAGCAGCTTGCACACAGAACATGATTTTTTGTTTTGAAGCTACGAGATGGGAAGGCAGTGCACATGATGCTAGGATGTTTTCAGATTCCCTCTCCCGTGGGTTCCAACTTTGATTCAACAAATTTCTTTTGGCTCATGCAGCCTATCCAGAGGGATACGTGCTTATGCCGCCATACCGCAGACTGCACTACCCCCTCAGAAAACTCAGACATGGAGCTTCCAAACTAAACATGTTCTGACTTATGTGCTTCATAACCATCTTCACCTAGCTCCTTCTCTTCTGCATCCAAAACTTCATGCACTGTCTCACGGCCTTCATCAGTGTCTGCCGATGCTGAACCCACCTCACTGCCACTGCCTGTGTCCTCTGCTACGTAGGGCATGAACTTGGGGCGTCGGGTCAACTTTGGAAGAGTTGGACGCATCAGTTTCTTAACCATGGGGATGGGCAGGGATTCTGGGATGGCGTCCATGAAAGCAACTGATGACCTCCATGGTCAGCTCACCAGATTTTTCCACGTAGTCTTCATAAAAAGTCTAGTCAATCTTCATCGTGAAAAAAAAGGGCTTGTTTTCAATGTGAATCATGTTATCATTGTCCAAGATTTTCACTGCCATGTCATAGCTCATTTTAGGACCATCGTCGGATATGACACACTCCATCTTCGATGGAGTGCATTCCACGTGGTCAGCATGTTCAATCTACTGGTCAAGAATTGGTTTCCTCTTTGCGCGCCGACCACCCCCATTATCATTACCGGTCAGATCCCCCACATAGGCTCCCCCACAACACCACCTCCTACTTCTTCCCTTCTCAACACATGCTCCACACATGCCTCATCTCTCACAAACAGCTGAGTGGCATCATCAAACGATGGCAACGGCTTCCCTTCTAGCTTACCCTCTTCAAGATTCCTACTTAGTACCTAATTCCACTTCTCCTATGATACCTCGATGTGCCATGATTGATGGTTCAGCCTATGGCACTCTGTCCAACAAGCCCATTTACTAGCTTCCAACGTGCCGCTATGTTCACTAACCTGGAACGACCTTGGACACGGGTGAGGTCTTCAATCATGCAGAACTCAAAAGAGAGGCACAGTGCGATGCAATCATGGAGTATTTTCATCCAGCAACTTGAGCCATGTAACTCCGCCATGTATGCCATGGCCATCTTCATTAGCATGCAGTTCCTCTCGTATGTCCGGAATTTTTCTTCCAATCTGCCCACCAATGGTGCAGCTGGAAGCAGCAGCCATCTAGCCTGCCTAGAATGAGGGCGTCGACTTGGTTGAACCAGTCACCATGTTCTGCACAGTCTATGCACGCATGGCCTGCTCATTCCAGCCACAGACTGGAGCAATGCCTGAATCAGAAGTGTGACAAGAGCATGGAGCACGCAGCACGAGGAGTCAAGGAGCGAGTGCGGCGCGGTCGTCGCCCACAAGCCACTCAATGTTGTACTTCCACCTCACCATCAAGCCCCTCGTATGCTTTGTCGTGATTTCAATGCATGCGTGCAAGGAAGAGGATGTGGTTGATGGATGAACCTTGAGAAACGGAGGGTAGTGTAGAAAGCGTAGGCATGCTGGTGAAGCGGTCGGCACAGTTGGAGATGGAGGTGTCTATCACGGAAACGACCGGAAGTGGACGGAGGCATCCTCTAAGTTAGATATCAGTTGTGAGATGAACAAACTTTCTTTGTGCATGGCGAGTTACCGGAACGGCGAATCAACCATTCGGCCCGGGGTGGAGTGCGCGTCTGTTCCAATGTTTACATTTGGATGTTCACATCACAATTTTTACCGAATACGACATCCACCAATTCTTGCCGGTAGATTTGATAAACTTCGCCTTTTGTTGTCACTTTCTACTTCACTGAAATTCAGTCACGTAATTCTGGCTTCACTATACTTTCACTGAATTATATTTTGGTGAAATGGGCAAAATGGGGGTTCGCAGCTCGACTCTACTGAGATATGAAGATTCATCGACAGCCAAAATACGGCAAAACGTTGTTGAACGTCGTGACACTTTTATGCCGGTTCGAAACAGTCCTCATCACCTCGCCCACATCCATGTCAGCTCGCCACACATACGTGGCAAGAGCGACACGTCGTTGACTACTCATTCAACGATTGCGCATCTTGACCCATTCAACGATTGCGCAGCTTGGCAGTAGAATTGCTTGCTTGAGGTTGAGTGACTAAAGTGTTCACTTGAGTGCTGGACTTGTCAAAGTCGTTGAAAGCATCCCGAGGACATTACAAGGCGAGTCCATTCCAACGCGTGTACTCATCGTCTCCATTTTCAGAAAAGCAAAGTATTTGCTCCCACTTGTTCCATATAGCCCAAAAAGGCCTCATTGGAAATACTCGTGAATTGTTTCCATAGTGTTTAGTGATTTTTTATTGAATAAGTCGTTAAATTGAGTTATGCTATCATTCAAATGAAGGCTAAAAGGGATTTTCATGATGATGCGTAGTCTATTACTAATCTGTGGTAATAGTGGAGAAAACATAGTACGGATTAATTCCCTTACACCCACCTTCCGAGCCTCGTGCTTCCCGAAAACCCACTCTGTACAGAAAACGACCAGACCACCCACTCGTTCTAACTGGTGACCGCATTGTCCACAAAACGCGAACACCGACTAACCGTGACTGAAGTACCCATTTCTGAAAAATCATGACTAGAAATCAGGTATTATATGCATGTTCTTGGAACGGTGGATATTACAAAAATTATGTTTTGGGATTCTACGGATTCAACACGACTTTTGTTTTCTTATACTTAACATGGGTTGCGACGGCAAATACATTAGTACAAATGTAATGCTTCCATTTTTGCAAAGATGTTGACCAATATGGCCACCTTTTGTAGCAAGTTTTGGCTTGGGTGCTTATCTCAAAGTTTCCATCCGATGTCGTCTCCACAACGTGGCTATTTCACATCGTTCAGCTCGTTCTTGAATTCAGCGGGTGGGGTTCGCCTGCCGACATGGGCAGCCGTGCTTGAGTATGGTCGAGTGGTGGTCCACTCACTTTTTTGCACACTAAGCGAAAACAAAAAACAAACAATGCTGCACGTTGCACGCGACATCGCACGCCGGAACGACGAAAGCAAGGCCAATGACGTCGGCCCCTTTTCTTCAAGTGTCGACAACTACCGTTTTGCAAGGTCCTATTTTTTTTGTTGTACTTGAGACATTACCGTAGATTGTCCTATCCAACGGCAGTTCGTCAACCTTAACATACGTTGATGAATCAAAAAACATATCGTACATACAAGAATGTATTATTTCTCCGTAAGAAGGATAAAGAACATGACTCGTACATAAGTATTGCAGACATGAATGATACAACCATCTATCTCCTTGTAAACTATCTTAGTCGTGGTTCGTAGGATCGTACCATCTAACAGCTCGAGGGTTTTCCCGACTGTTCGTTCGACTTCACTGGCACGGTTTTGACCTCTTGAAAAAAATATACGCGAACGACCTCATCGATCTTGCTTCCGTTCTCCCGGCATGCGATGAATAGTACGATAGGCGTTTATGGAATGGACACTTGTTTTGCTTGCAGGGTTCTGTCTTTGGCACTTCTGAAGCAATTTTTTTCCTTAGTTCCATGTCTCGTATTGCACGAGATATGGAACGAAAGAAGCTAGGGCGACGAGCTCGCACCCATCTTTTTGTCTTGAGAGCTCTACACAGATTTGGAGAAAAAAAACTCCAATGTTTCCATCAGGGGAGATGACAAACCCCAACCGTAGGATTTATATTGCAAATAAAGATCGTGTTGTCTATTCTTTCTCAATTAGAATAGTCTCTCAACAATGACGAGTATTATGAACTGATGGATTGTTGTCAAACAGCCAATGGTGGTTTTTTTGGGCATGGTGGAACGATTTGTAAACGAAGGAACATAAGTGCTTTTGAGAAAGGAAAACTATAGGTCCTCAAAAGCCAACGTCACTTGTGACAAGGATGATGTGGGCCCCATTCTGCAGGATTCGCGATGTTTAGGAGCACAAGCCTTGGACATACGCTCGTCACGTTTAGTGACGAGCGGATGTCCAAAGTGGGTATTGGAGTTACCTCATAAAAAGTGGGTAAAGTGTGCTGCCTTTTTAAACTTTGGACATGAAGCGCACCAGCTAAAAAGTGCGGGGAAAACGGAAGGGACATGCCGAAAGGTGAGCATACTAGTCTTCTTCTCCCACGACTAGAGGATACATAAATAAAGTTCTCAACCGTGGGTTACCCTCACAGAACTTTTCCAAATGGTGGGTAAAAAGGAACCCCCCCCCAACATAGTAAAACTTGTGCAATGCGAACACTTTTTGCTTTCGACTAATGAGCAGCAAGAAAAAACTTATGTGACTTTTTTTGGTCTATTCTCGATGAATGGTGTGGCCTGATAAATCAAATCACGAGGAAAAACACAAGTGGGGAGTTAACGAGCGGCTAATTCGAAATGGTATCAATTCAACAATGGAAATTGTTTTCTCACCAACAGCTTGAATGTCAAGCTCTTGGTGGGAAAACACATTAGTGCTTGAAGGGAATGTCAAAGTGGCTGAGGCCACTTGCTATCTAGGGGATAAGCATTCTTGTTGTCACTAACTTGTACCGGCTTGACATCATGGTGACCCATCTACTCGTCCACGTTGATAAAGCCGAGTACTACCTTGAATACGTAGAGGAATCTGTTTATCAAGGTGCTCCAATTACACTTTCTGTTAATTTGGATGATGATACAAAGCAGGGGAAGTATTTTCAACGTATACGAGCCAATGATTCATGTCCTTACATCAATGGCCCACCATGGTGTGTGATGATTTTCTTGATTTTTCACCAGTTACATCACGGAATCACACCTTTCACACCATTGAAGCGCCTAGGACGTGGAGTATACCTTGTTCTAAGTTATCATTCTTGCAAAGATGGGCTCCACATTGCGACACTTGTTATCAAAGTAAAACAAGGGTGCAAGGCTGCACGCAAAGCGTGCATGGGTTACGAAGTACGATCTGTTGGTTATTGTCACAAACACACGCAAATGCCCTCTTGTCTCCATTCATGCACACACCTCACCACTGTAGGTGAATTAATTGGATTAAGGCTCCCTGGTGCAAGACTGTGGTGCAGCATGAAGTGCACAGTGGAGGTGCCCCCATCAAGCTGCCAAGTGGTGGCTTCAGCACCAGCCTTGTCACAAGCCTAAGTTTAGTAATAACCTCACGTGCCAAAATGGGGATACAACTTGTAGGATTGCATGCTTGTTAGTTGATTGAATACTTGCATGTTCCTAGAGTGGTGAACCGGGTTGCTGATCCCTCGGGACCACACGTCCGGCTTGTGCCGGCGTGTGAGAAACTGCTTGGAGCTCGCTCGCTCCAGGGTCGGGGTCGATCCCTGGGTGGCGGCCGGGCCCCACGACGAGTGCCTCGCGTGGGTGGCCCNAGTTTAGTAATAACCTCACGTGCCAAAATGGGGATACAACTTGTAGGATTGCATGCTTGTTAGTTGATTGAATACTTGCATGTTCCTAGAGTGGTGAACCGGGTTGCTGATCCCTCGGGACCACACGTCCGGCTTGTGCCGGCGTGTGAGAAACTGCTTGGAGCTCGCTCGCTCCAGGGTCGGGGTCGATCCCTGGGTGGCGGCCGGGCCCCACGACGAGTGCCTCGCGTGGGTGGCCCGGTCAACTGGCTCTCACCACCTCGCTCACTACTTACTCTCGTGAAGCTGTGTCTTAACTACTTCCATGCTTCTTAGTCTAGAGCGTTCCCCGATCCATGGCGTGCTTCATTGCTTGCCACTCACTTGCTTGCTAGCAAAGTGCTTGTGGCTACCTACAGGTATCAAAGCAGGAGGGTTGCCCCTCCCTCCATGACGTCCTGGGACCTCATGAGACTCACGCGTGCCACTGCTAAGCGACGGGTGATCCCGCACAAGCCGTAGTACGAGGCCGTGGCGGCCTAAGCAGCAGCAGCAGCAGCCATTCTGTGCAGCCGCTAACATCGCACTCGTGAACCTTAGCACGAGACCGTGGCAGCTTAGGCAGTAGCAGCAGCCGCCATTCTGTGCAGCCGCTAGCATCGAGCGACGGGTGATCCCGCACAAGCCACAGCATGAGGCCGTGGCGGCCTAAGCAGCAGCAGCAGCAGCAGCCATTCTGTGTAGCCGCTAGCATCGCACTCGTGAACCTTAGCACGAGACCATGGCAGCTTAGGCAGCAGCAGCAGCCACCATTCTGTGCAGCCGCTAGCATCGAACGACGGGTGATCCCGCACAAGCCACAGCACGAGGCCATGGCGACCTAAGCAGCAGCAGCAGCAGCCATTCTGTGCAGCCGCTAGCATCGCACTCGTGATCTCTAGCACAAGACCGTGGCAGCTTAGGCAGCAGCAGCAGCAGCTGCCATTCTGTGCAGTCGCTAGCATCGACCTGTGAACCTCCTTCAAGTCACAGCTGAGCCGTGGGTGATCCCGTGCAAGCCACAGCACGAGATCGTAGCAGCCTAGGCAATAGCAGTAGCCGCCGTTCTGTGCAGCTCCTAACTTTGCAACCGTGACTCACGGGGCACACTCTCAAATACCTCGGGCTGCCCTGAGGCGGCCCAGCATTCAGAACGCTGGCGTCTCCGCCTGAGATCGAGCCCGCCCCTCCGTCATCCACGGCAACTCGGGACCGTGCACGCACTGACGAGGAACTCGCGTACTACGAGGAGCGGGCGGAGAGAGAAGTGTGGTCGAGGGTGCGTCGCAGCAGTTCGGGGTATCACCCCGGTGAAGACTACGATCCAGCTGATCACTACACGTGGGCGGACGCAAAGGTCTACACGACTCATTGCCAGTCGGCTGACGACGATTCCCCAACGTCGCTGGACCAACCGGCAACTGCACCACAACGGGACCACCGACCTCTTCACTCTCTGGTAAGCCCGCCCATTGCCCATAGGACGCGCCAGCAACACCGCCGTGCTGTTCTCCGTGGTGCAGCTCCACCGTCTGCAGCAGCAGCGTCAGAAGCCCCCGCCCCGCGTTGTGCCGCATCTCCAGCCGCAACAGCTGCAGAGCCCATCTCGTCCCCTGATATTCTTTCAGCACTGCAGGCTACCCTTGCATCCAGCGCTGCCGTTGCCTCTACCTTTGCAGCCACTGCACNGCACCACAACGGGACCACCGACCTCTTCACTCTCTGGTAAGCCCGCCCATTGCCCATAGGACGCGCCAGCAACACCGCCGTGCTGTTCCCCGTGGTGCAGCTCCACCTTCTGCAGCAGCAGCATCAGAAGCCTCCGCCCCGCGTTGTGCCGCATCTCCAACCGCAACAGCTGCAGAGCCCATCTCGTCCCCTGATATTCTTTCAGCACTGCAGGCTACCCTTGCATCCAACGCTGTCATTGCCTCTACCTTTGCAGCCACTGCACGTGCGGCACGTGCACCAGCCAGCACTGCTGCTGGTCGAGCCATTGACACGTACACTGCAGCGGTTGACCAGGGACCTTTGGCAACAGCTGCTGTCAACGTAGCTACTTAGATTGCTGCAGCAGAAAATGCAGTTGCATCCGCCGCAGCCGCAGCAGCCACAACACTCTACAGTGTAGTTGACTCCGCCAACGCCTGCACAACAGGCAGCCTCTCTACCCTCCTCATCACCGTCAGTCACTCGGCACATACAAATGTTGGTCTTGACCGCTACTGTTATCTCCACTCTGTCAGGTGCAGCCCTGACAGGCGTATTGTTACCACATCTGCTTTTGTCGCAGTCGTCGCCTCCTCAGTTGCTGTGGCACTACCACCACTGTTCTCTCTGCACCGCCGTGTGTGGTGAGCTTGGCCTCTCTTGTTCTCCCGCTCTCTCTGCCTTTCCTGTATCGGCGTGTTCGTGCGTTCAGGTTGTTGCCTTGCAGCGCACTTCCAACACCGATATCTTACATTCCCACGCCCACTAGGGCAAGGGAAACTATGCCGAAATTTTCTCGGCAGAGTCACGCCACTGGCACAATGCCAATTGACGATGACCAATACACAGCACTAAAAGCTGAGCTTCAGCGTGAGCGCACTGCATTGTAGGCAGCTCTCAGTGCTCAGCGCGCTGCTGAGGAAAAATTGCGGGCTGAGCAAGCTGACCAAGAGACATTCGCCGATCACATTGGTGACTTGGTTCTGAATCGTCTACAGCCCACATTGCGTAGCAGTCAGTCCTCTAGCATTTCTGAACCATTCTCCACCTCTCCCGCTTCCGCTTCCACTGCCGCTGGCACATCTTCCTCTGATCCACTTGCAGTCGCCGCAGCCGCTGGCGCTGCTGCAGCCAAAGCCCTTGCTCCATCACTGCAACGCAAGCCTGACTTTGATTCCACTCCACCCCATTTCACTTCCAATCTTACTTTTCACTCTTGGGAGGTTCGTTTCAGTGCCTGGGCGCAAGGGGAACAACTCTGGGAATACTACCACGCACCAAATCCCTCAGCTGTTCCACCTTTTGTGCCAGTCGATTCTGAGTCGGCACGAGCGGTCCGTGCCCTCATTCGCGCCGGACCAGATGATCTCACTGATGATATCGGATCCTACAATGCTGACACTGCACGCCGCACCCTTGCTAACCCGGTTAGGGCTTATGTCCTAATCAAGCGGCGCACGACAGTCACTGGACATGCAGCACAGAGCGTCCTCACCGTCCAGTTCAACACTCTCTCCATGCGTGCTGACGAGACTGATGACGCCTATTGGGCTCGCAGTCTGCGACTGCTGCGTGACCTCGGCAAGGCCGTCCCAGGCCAACTCCCTGCTGTTCTCTCCATCGTCAACGGCCTCATCCCTGAGCTGAGCGACATCTTTCGCGAAGTGAAAGCCACAGAGCTGGAGCGTCTGGCGGCAATTCCTATTCCCGCCGACGCACCCCCTGGAATTGGGGCCTTATGGGAGTTCACCTCCCAGCGTCTTACGGATTGGTGGAGCTCCTTGCAAAACAAATGCATTCATCGCGCAGCCGTTGCAGCAGCAGCCACCGCACTTCCTTCCTCCTCCACCTCCTCAGCCTCCAACTCGTCCTCCATCTCCACCTCTGTCACTACTGCCACCTCTCTTGCTTCCCAAGGGGGGGGCGTGGTGGAGGGGGTGGCAAAGGTCAAGGCCGAGGGGGTGGCTCTGGCGGTGGCGGGCAGGGGAAGAGTGGCAAAGGTCACGGTTCTGATAGCACCGCATCCCCCTCTTCCTCCTCCAGCACTGTCGCTTGCTGGAACTGCGGCGCCACTGGTCATGCGGCGCCCAAGTGCCCTGCACCACCAGATGATGCACGCCTGGCTTCCGCCATGCGTGCTCACTGTGCACGCTCTTCAGGGTCTGGTGGCGGCTCTGCACGCTCCTCCACCTCCGCGGGGTCCAGTCGTGGCTCGGCACACGCTTCTTCTCCATTTTCTACAGCTGCTGCTTACAGCACTGCCCTCTCTTCACCTTCTCCATCCGCACCCTTGGGTTGGCCCCCGGGGTTTGGCGGCCCTGTCTACTTCGGGCCTCCCTCTGGCATCTACTCACCTCCAACATGGGCTTCCTCCACCCCTGGTCTCCAGCTACCCTCCTCTACTGCACTCATCACCGGACCACCTGAGGACGACCGCCAGCTGGGCTCTGCGCTCTCTCACGCAGTTCACCAGCGTCACCTCCGTGATCAGGAAGGTGAGAGTGTACGTTCGATTGAGGAGTGCCTTGCGTGTGCTATTGACTCGTCTCTTCGTGGACCCCCCCTCGGTCATGTTCAGGGGTGTCCCCCAGTTGACGTCCCATGGATTGAGGAGTGGCAGTCGTACAGTCTCCCTCGTTGCCTTACCGCTTGTGGTCAGCGCCTCTTTCCTCGTTCTGCCATTGCCGCTGTGAGTCGTGACCCTGCGTCTCTCCGTGTGACGGGTGGCTTTTGGATTCTTGATTCAGGGGCCACCCACCACATGACTTCCTGTCGTTCAGCGTTTGTGTCGCTGGACCCTGTTGGCTCTGTTCGCTTTGTATGCACTGGCTCTGGCCACCTTCTCCCTGTCCAAGGTGTTGGTGTCGTCCGTTTTGTTGGCCCTGGGGGGGAGCTCTTCCTCCCTGATGTTCTCTATGTGCCCGCTCTTGAGCTCAGTCTGCTGTCTGTTACGACACTCGACGACCAGGGCATGGAATTCTCATCCAGTCGGGGTATTGCCTCTATTATGCATCGCACTACTGGTCGTGTCTTACTGCGGGGCACTCGTTGTGACCGCTTGTTCCGCGTGCCCTCGTTTGCACCCCATCCCTCCACGACTACTCTTGTTCATGTGGCTCGTTCCCTCACTCCTGCACATGCGAAGTTGCTCCATCGTCGTCTCTGTCACATGCACACTGCCGCCATTGACAGTCTGCTTCGGGACATGCCTGCGAATGGCCTTGATGCCGAAACGTTCTCTGCACCCTGCCCCACTGACTGTCTCGACTGTGCTCAAGGCAAAATGCACCGCTCCCCATTTTCCACGTCTGAGTCTCGCACGTCTCACCCACTTGACCTCCTGCACGCTGACGTCATGGGACCTCTTGCCCATGACGCCCTTGGGGGTGTCAGTCGTTATGTCCTCTGTCTCACATACGCTTTTTCTCGCATGCACTGGGTTTTTGCCCTTCGGCAAAAGAGTGACGTCTGTCCCACACTTGAGTCCTGGCTACCACAAGCTGAGCTGGCCTGTGGTCGCCGGCTCAAAGTCTTTTGCTGTGACCATGGTGGCGAGTTCATGGGTCCCACCGCTCGCTTTCTCACCTCTCGTGGGGTGTGTATGGAGCCCTCAGCCCCCTACACACCCCAGCAGAATGGTGTCTCTGAACGCTGGAAACCGCACCCTCGCTGATGGTGTTCGTACTCTCTTCAGCGAGTCCTCCCTCTCTCCTGTCTTCTCCTTCGAGGCCATGTGCTACATGACCTGGGTGTGGAACCGTGTCCCACACGGTCCCCTTCCTCGTCACGCCACCCCCTTTGAGCGCTCGTACGGTCGCCGTGCTGACCTCCGTCTGGCTCGTGTCTGGGGCTGTGTGGCTGCTGTCTGGTTGCCAGAGGACTTTCGTGATGGCAAACTAAGTCCTCGTGCTCGCCTCTGCACGTTTCTTGGTGTCTCTGCCATGTCTAAGGCATGGCGCTTCTGGGACCCCGACCGTTCCCGCGTCATCGAGTCGCGTGACGCCCTCTTCTTTTATGATGTCTTCCCCCGTGACTTGTCCCATGTCCCTCCTCCGTCTTCTCTCTCCTCGCTTCGCCGGCTTGGGGGGGGTGGGTCTGTTCCAGCCTCCGATCTCCGTGCGTCCACGTCTCCCTCTCACACAGCGTCCCCTGTTGTCACTCCCACGGACAGTGACGAGGACTCAGTCTCCTCTGAGTCGGGGGCCTCAGTGCCCTCCCCGGAGTCCGGGCCACCCCTGTCCTCAGCCGGCAGCCCTGCATCTTCGCCGTCTATCGCCATTCCGAGTCCTCACACTCGGCGCCCACTCCCGCACTGTCCACTGCCCACTCTACTCCCACCTCATCTCCTGGCGCTGCAGTTCCTCCGGTGCTTGACACCACCGCAGGCGACGCGCCTCAGGCTCGGCTCCCCTGTCCAGAGCCTTATACTCGTGGGGGGAGACTTCGTGCTCTTCCTCCCTCTCAGTCCTCTCAGCCCTCCTCTTCTAGGGCGCCTACTAAGTCTCTCCGGGCAGGCTCGTCCACTGCCTCTCAACGAGTCACCCGCTCCAGAGCCTCATCCTCCACAGCTGGTCCCTCAGTGCGCCCCACCGGCCTTGATGCACTGGGCCTGTCTGTGAGCGTTGTACACCCAAACTCTGCAGTTGGCTATGCTCTTGTAACCCACGAGTTCCGCAATGCTCTTGAGTCTTCTGTCGCCGGTTATGTCGCCGCATGCTTTGCGGCCGCTGGCCTCCCCACTCTCCCTCATGAGCCCACCACTTTCCGGCAGGCTTATGAGGCGGAAGACGCTACCCTCTGGGAGAAGGCCATGCAGGAGGAGCTCTCAGCCCTCTAAGACCATGGAGTCTTTGAGCTGGTGGATCTGCCTGCAGGTCGCAAGGCAGTCTCCGCCCGATGGGTCCATCGGCGTAAGCTGAAGCCCGATGGAACAGTCGACCGGTACAAGGCACATCTCACTGCAAAGGGGTTCTCCCAGATCCCCGGCGTTGAATTTGATGAGACCTTCGCACCGGTCGGGAGATATACCACGGCTCGAGCACTTTTGAGTCTCGTCGTCCAGCACGACTGGGAACTAGAGCAGATGGACGTCAATAACGCCTTCTTGCACGGGAAGCTCGATGAAGAGATCTACATGATACAGCCCCCGGGCTTCACCGATGGCACGAGCAAGGTCTGGCGACTGCGCAAAGCCCTCTATGGGCTCAAGCAGTCGCTGCGGTGTTGGAACATGGAGATCTCCTCGACTCTCGAGAGGGGAGGTTACTGTCGCAGCACGGTTGATCCAACGCTCTTCTTGAGCGCCCCCTCAGAGCCGTTTGTGGCGGTGTTGGTCTACGTTGATGACCTGCTCATTGCCTCACCCAGCCCGGCAGCTGTCCAGTCAGTGAAAGACCTGCTGCACTCTGCATACAAGATGAAGGATCTAGGTCCTACACGGGTGTTTTTGGGGATAGAGCTTGAGCGTGATCGTCAGCGTCGCACCCTGCATGTGCACCAGGCTGCGTACATACGCACACTGGGGGAGCGTTTTGCTCCTTTGCTCGCAGACATCCCCACCGCGTCCACACCGATGACTCCAGCAGGTCAGCGTCTGCTGAAGTCACTGGACTCAGCACAGCTGGGGGAGCCGGTCGAAGTCACCGATTACCTCAGTGTTGTTGGCTCCCTCATGTATCTCGCCACCACCACTAGGGCAGACGTGGCCTTCGCGGTCAATTTCCTTGCCCAGTTCTCCCAGCAGCCTCGAGAGAAGCATCTCGAGGCCGCACTACGCGTCGTCTGCTTCACGTTGTCCACTGCACGCGTAGGACTCTGCTACCATGCTCAGCCCTCGGTAGTCGTTGACGGCTACACAGACAGCGACTGGGCACATGACACAGATGCTCGCAGCCGCACTGGTTACATCTTCCTCGTCGGAGGGACTGCTGTCTCCTCGAAGAGTGGAAAACAGGGTTGTGTTGCCAGGAGCTCCAGTGAAGCAAAGTATGTGGCACTGGGTGCAGGTACGTGTGAGAGTGTTTGGCTGTTCCGCCTGTTACAGCAGTTGCGTGTCCCCATTCATTGCATCACCCTATGCTGTGACAACCAGAGTGCAAAGGCGATTGCTGAGCACGATGGCATGCATCACTCTCGCACTAAGCACATTAACATTGAGCATCATTTTGTACGCAAGCGCATTGCAGCTGGGGAAGTTCAGATTGTCTGGGTCGACACTCGTCAACAGCGTGCAGACTTTCTCACCAAAGCGCTCAACAGTGGAATGTTCAAGGCGGCTGTGCATGATGTTGGCTTGCTGCGCTCTCGTGATGCCGCCGGTTGATGTGAATCCTGTGATGTTCTCCTCGTCCTATGTTCTGTGTGTGTGAGGCCTGTTCGTTTGTGGGTCATGGGGGAGTGTTGGTTATTGTCACAAACACACGCAAGTGCCCTCTTGTCTCCATTCATGCACACACCTCACCACTGTAGGTGATTGAACTGGATTAAGGCTCCCTGGTGCAAGACTATGGTACAGCATGAAGTGCACAGTGGAGGTGTCCCCATCAAGCTGCCAAGTGGTGGCTTCAGCA
>SZWC01008537.1:18404-42865 GCA_023375785.1 Penium margaritaceum
ATACACACACACACACACACACACACACACACACACACACACACACACACACAAACACACAAACACACACACAATCACACAAACACACACAATCACACAAAATCACACAAAGAAAAACAAAACAAAGAAAAAACCCTTGAAAAGTGGTAAATCATTAAGATTTTTTTTTACAACTAGCTTCAACAATAGGAGAGGTGTAGTGGAAAATAATGTCCGACTCACTTAAGTAGGACTGGGGTCTAAGGGCCTCACTCAATGATTTGTATGTGCAATGCATTCATAAGGTACCAGTGATATGCATGAGGATCCCAAAATTATTATATTTTGTGATTTGGAGAAACATTAGTCAAGCAAATGATGTCAAAATATGCAGGAATTCATTTTTTTATGGAAAGGGTACACATCCACAACATGTTGCCGAGATTGAGTGCCACCATAAGTGATTAAATCTTAAGAAAGGTAACATAATTTTGATGAAAAACATTGTCTCGGTTCCGGTTTCAAAGAACCACAAGCCGTTAAATCACATCATCAATCCGTGACGCATATGCAATTAGATTATGCTGGCATAAGAATATATGCAAGATTTTAAGACAAGCACAATGCATTGAAGGTCGTCGAAAGGTCCTTCCGTGTGTGTGGAAAGGAAGACACATGGTTTTGGAAGAACAAATATTTCATGAATGGCACAGTTTTCTTACGTTTAACATATTTCCCATTTGATGTGAAAACCTCTCATGCATCAACACATGTGGTGCACTGCATAATGTGTTATTTCTGCACACTATGTCATATGCAACCAAGAAGAAAAATCTCTTCCTTTACATTGGTTCTGTGTATGCGATTTTGGTTTCAATGCACTTGATTTGGATTTAAATTTCATCTTAAACAAAATAATAGGTCCGCATCCAAATTTTCATTTATATCTTCATCTAAAAATGGGGAACAATGTGAAATCATGTATGATAAAATTATCCTCAGTAGATGTTTTTCTGGCATCATCATGCTCTAAATGTTTTATGGAAGTTATGCATCAGTCCTTGATGACTTCTAAAGTACCGATTATGGCCTGAATATTAATATAACACATAAAAATTGTGAATAACACTATTTTGAAACTAAAACACTAGCTTTTAAGTCACTCAATGGCCTGAAGGTCTTGTATAATGACACAACTCGTGTCTATGTTTGTTGGGAACTTCTTGAAATCTTACAAGTGGTAAATGCTGCATTCTTCTAGGGTTTCCTACCATTTTACTCAAAAAGATTTTTTTGTTGCATGAATGGGGTGCTTAACAATACTAATTGAGGCATGTTAGGTGAAAGTTATTAATTCGGGTTTTTTGAATGGTTTCGTGAACATTCTTACAGTATTACTGATTTTGGTGTTCTTTAACCAATTTGTTTATACCGGAATATTGCTTGGTTGTTTTCAGAATGATAGTGATTTATTCATGTAATGTTTTTGGATACATTCATGAGGGTTATTTTTTATTTTCACCTTTTCTCTTGAAATATTGGATTTCAAAATAGAATATCGGGCATGAAAATATTCTTAAGGACAAATTTGCTTGCATTGCATTATTGGAGTTGGAGAGCATGTTGGTTTGGAGATGAGGCTATTAAGTACTAAACATTTGTTCTTTTTTATCAAATAAGGAGTATTATATAGTCATTAACCATTTCTTTGGGGTACATTTCCTGGTTTTCCCTTGTTTTATCTTCTTATGGTGAAGGAATCAAAATTTATATGAGCTATTTTTCTTTCACGTTTTTAGTTGTAATGTTTCTCCAATCTTTCAAAATGCTTTCATGTTGTGCCTTATGAATTAAGGTGCCAATTGCAAATTTTGAAACCCCATTTATGAATGGATGGTCATCATCATGTAAATGAGGAAATGAAGATGGAGAGAGACTGATTACAAATTTTATAGAAACAAAAGGGCTCCCTTATTCCTTGCTTGAGACATTATACTATGATCGTACCATGACGGAATAAAAAAGCACTTGGATTTGTTTCTTATAAGCCCTATCTTGAGAGGATACACATGTTAGAGAAAAAACTTTAACTTTGGAAATGCGTCACATGAGGCCATACTTCTGAATGGAATTCCATTTTTTCGCATTTGTTAAGCATGGAAAATGTGTGAACATGAAAATCATGGGGTGGATCGAAAATTGGATTGAAAGCGGGGGCATATGAATACGAACATACCAAACGGTGATGGATCAAAGAAAATTGTGGGAAATGGGGAGGTCATACAATGGTGAATCGTAACTTAGGGCCATTTGCTAATTTCCGCATTTTGAGGATATGCTAACGGTTATAAGAATGAATAATAAGATAACTTGGTCTAAAAAAAAATCCATTCTAATAGTCTCTTTTGTCCAAATTCTTGCCCACGAGGACATACAATAAAAACCATGATGATTTAGATTGTTTGTACTATTATCAATGTGTTTCTTTAATGTATGGCAATGGCATTGATTACAAGTAGAGTGTGAATTATTTTCAAATGGATATCTTCTTTTTATTGTGAAAGAATTCCTTTTCAGATCTATACATAGCAAGGTTTCTTCTTAAAGTCATTGGAATTAAAAAGGGATGTTTACCAATTCCTTTCAAAATAACATCCGGATTGAAGTTGGAGTATTGTTTGGATTTTGGAGTATTTTTTACGGTGTTATGCCCAATTTTTGGGCCTCCGAATTTAATCTTGGCCAATTTTTGCACAATGAGAACATGGTACTCACAAAAGATGCATACTTTACCCTGTCTTTTTAGAGCGTGTGAGATTGTTTACAACGTGCTCACTTTTGGGAATAAATAAACACTACACCGGTCAACAAGGAATTATTCTGCATAAGTGGGTTCAAAACATAACGTATTTTAAATTTTACTACTTTCCAATGAAAATGTTTTTAGTTTGAAACTGAGGCATGTCTTGCATTCCAGGGAGACAACTTTATTGTACTTAAAGACATCTGATTGTGTTTCTGGTGTATAAACAACGGGGGGTGTGGTTTGTTCTCTTATTCTAAAAACTCTATTGGTTTTCTTTTTACACGACTGCCAATCCTTCATGTACGTCACCATCATGTGACCATGCCCGTCCATGGTCTCATGATATGCTCTTTGGCTTAAAGAGCGACAAAAACTAGCTAACTAGTGAAAAAGAATAATATGGTTACAGGCTAGCTGTCGGCACCTGACCAACAAGTCTAGTACTTTTTTTTGGCTTTTCGTCAATGGCAAAAGCCGACAAACATAATCCACCGGTTGTTTGGATTGGTTTGGGTCAAAATTCCATCCACCTTTCTTTTGTACAAGCTTTAAAATAGTGAGAGAAGTCTGGTGTGGATAAGATGTCATTGCCTTTGAGGGTTGTCTAGGATTTCTTGGAGCATTAAATAGTTATTAAGTAATTTTTTACGTCAAATGACATGTGACGGTTTTTCTTAGGTAGACAAATTTTGCATTATCTGACCTCTCTTTATATTCCAATGTTTTCAATATGTGATATGCTTGTATGTGACTTGTCACACAAGTTCATCTACATCCATGAATGGCATGGAAAATGTTGTGGCAATCGTTCATATCGTCCACGTTGGCCATCAATGGTTGACAACGGCAATATCCGGAGAGGTGAGGGGGGAATGCCCTTACATTGTAAATTTCTTTTTACAACGTGGATCCTGCATGAATACCCCAAGTGAACCAAAACAAGGTAATACATGGCATTTTCTATTATCGCGAGTGCTCCCGCCACCCTCTCAACTGTACCCTGAGTTAGTGACTCAATAGCGAGGGGGGAGGTGGCTCCCCCCTCGGAGATATCAACCAATGTCACTAATGTCAGCCATCGATGGCCGGAGTTGGTGACTCTTTGTCCACATGAAATTGTTCGTGTGCAAAGGAGTGTTTCAAATGGAATCGTACCTTTGTTTTTTGAATTGATATCTTGAGGACACAAGGACACTGAGAAAAAGAGAGAGGAAGAGGGTAAAAGAGAAAGAGAAAGAGCCATAGGGAGAGAGAGAAAGAGACAAAAAAGACTTCGTGAAAAGAAATATGAGAGAGAGAAAGTTTTATCTTATGCATATGTTTTCTTTGCAACTCTTGTCGCATGTTTCCTTATGAAAGAAACGTTTTGCACAATAAAGAACCTAATATGAGTCTCTTTGTTCGGTTGAGGTTTTGTTTTCATGGTGTTGTCTTCCTTGGTGGAGCGTTGGAGTGGGCATGAGAAGTATTGAAGTTTTTCTGAGAACTCAATTTTTTCTTGGTGGACGTTCGAAGTTTTATTTTTAATAGTGGCCCTCAAGATTATGTTTTGCTTTTCTTTGATGTTGGAAATATTTTTCAGCCAAAAGTGGCCATCATACTCTTTTTTGCAAAATCGGGCTCACTGTGGATTAGTTGTGGAAACGGTTGGTATCTTGGATACCTTTCGAACTTTCGAAACGTACAAGTTCCTTGTAGATAGTTCGAAGTACAAGGGCCGTGGCTGGGAAGGTGAGAGTGGGCGAGGCAATCCCACCCACTCACATTGTGACGTCTGCATAAAAGGATCCTAGAAATTTTGTGCCCCGAAAGGGGGTGAAACACGTCCATTCACCCACTTTGAGTTCGCTCCTGTCCGCAATCATCGATATTTGGTAGAATGTATGTGATAGTACGGGAAAAGTCCGCGGTGAAGTTGGTGTCCTCCGCTCACTTCCTTCACAGCCACACCGACCCATCCACGACCGGAGTGCGTGAATAAGGATGCAAGTGAATTTTCACTCTACTGTTTGTCACCCCTTCCCAGCCACGGCCAAGTACCTTTCGAACTTTCGAAAGGTACAACAACCTTGTACACTTGTACCACTTCGAACTTTCGAAAGGTACAAGTACCTTTCAAACTTTCGAACTTTTGGATTAGTTGTGGAAACGGTTGGTATCCTGTTTTTTGTATGCTTGTACCTCTTCGAACTTTCTGTGTCTGAAATTGTTGACGTTCTCATTCAGAACCACTGTTTAGAGATTCTAGTGCTGCCCCCTGCGTACCTTGACATGTCCTCAAGCCCTGGGCCCCACATTGCATTGCTAAGGTTTTGAAGAACTTGCACAGTTGGAATGAATGGACCCGTACCTTGCATACAAATTGGAAATCACACAGATTAATTTCTTCGACTCCTCTCTCCTTCTTCCGCTAAGGTCGCCCTCTCGCTATCAGTTTCCGTCGTTTTTACGGACCACCCATTCGACCAACAGCGGGGAACCCGTCCCGTTGGGTGCATTTGGCGCGCCTCGGTTCTCTACGCTTGCCTATCCGGCGCAGGGTTGCCGGACGGAAGTGAGGAACACGCGTTTGATCCTTTTGCAGGCTCATAGAGAGCAGGCCCCTTGAAAGTGTACGGCGCGGTACGATGTCCGGCACACGGATTTCACTTTGGTCGCGTCGTCTCCCTCCATGCTTCACCTTAAATCGTTATCACCCGTCCGTGAGGAATGGAAAATCTTTGCTGGATGTGTCCACGTGACGGAGGCTGACTGCACAAACACATCCCCCGGACGGTCGACTCGGATGCAAGTAGTGGATCGACGTCGACACGAACGACGACGTCGTCAACACGAACGAATTCGTCGACATCGATCATGCCAAACTACCCTCGTTCCTCCCTCCCGAGATTGTTGGTCCGATCCTACGGCACGGCCGGAGACAGCGCAAGGGAGACCGTGAGGACGAGTTGCGCTATCGTCGCAGGTCAAGCTGCAGTACCGATCTCTTTGCACTTCGCTCGATTCATTTTCAATCGTGCGTGCCTATGCCTTAATATGAAAATTCTGCGGTGATTTCGTTCGCGGCATCTGCCATTGCTGCCAAAAGTTTTTCAGCAACTCCCGGATCAATATAGTAGCATCAGCAGTAGCAGCAGCAGCAGCAGGAGAAGCAGCAGCAGCAGCAGCAGCAGCAGCAGCAGTAGCAGCAGAAGCAGCACCACCACCACTACCAACACCACCTCAACCACCAGAAGTACCAGCAGTAGCAGGAAAAGAAGCAGCAGCAGCAGTAGCACCAGTAGCAACAGCTGCAACAGGACGGGGAGCAGGAGGAGGTTATGGAGGGTCCCTCAGCGCTACGCACCTCGCGAGCTGCGACGGCCGCCCAGATGGCAGTGACTGCGCGTCGCTGCACCTCTCCAGCAGCGCGCGCTTCGTCTCCCGCCTTGCGCTGCTCATCTCCTGCTTCCCGCACCTCATCTCCCGTGGCGCGCGCTCTCTCGCCCGCAGGGCGCGCCTTTATCCCCGCTTCGCGATTCTCCTCACCTGCGCCTCGTGGCTCGGAATGTAGGGGGGAAGCGCCAGGGGCAGCAGCCGCTGCTGCCGCTGCAGCGTACGAACACGGCTATGTGCAGTATGCAGAGTCTGCCGCAGCACCAGCAATACCGCGAGATCGCGCGTCGCGTTTCTCATCTCCCGTGCCGCGCTACTCCTCTCCCTATACCGCCCAGCCTTACATCACCCCGCCTTTAGCGTTGCCGCCTCCTGGTGCACCCTGGCGTCAACCGGCCCTGCACAGGGTCAGCCACGCTGCGCCTGACGCACGCGACTTCGGAGGCCGCGCTGGAGATGGCAGCTGGATGGCGCCTCTTGAGCCGGGCGCTCCGGACAGCAGAGGCCAGACGCGCTCCGAGAAACAGTCCTCTTGCAAGGGTACCGCGAAGCAGGCTGAAATCGACTCTTTCTGCAACACCGCGATCTACGGGGACCTTTATGCGAGCCCTACTGAAATCGACTCTACCTGCAATTCTCTGGCGGCAAGGGAAGCAGTTTTTGGGCCGCCAGCGCAAGGCGCCGCCACTTCTCTACTGGACCATCATGTGTCGCCATCTTCGGAGGGGGGCACGGCACCATCCTCTGGGGGAAGGTTGCTTCTGGCATCCCCAATGACCATTCCCGACGAAGATGATTCAGCAGCATCCTTGCAAAGAGGAGCTTCCAAGAAGCTTCCACGAGGCACAAGGACGTCAAGTGGTGAAATGATTGTTTTATCAAGCGCGCTCTTACCCGAAGATCCTCTGGATCCCATGCTCGACCTGCTTGAACTTTCCACAAAGTGTCCTCCCACGACCCCAAGGACGAGGAACAACAGCTTCGTCTTTGGGACGTCTTCGGATGAAGTAAAGGACTGCTCTGCTGCTGCTTCTGGGAGCCGCGGAAGCAGAGGCAGCAGGCCAGATCGGCCAGCATCGGCAGGAGCTGGAAGGTTGCAGGCCCCTTCCAGGGCCATCGCAGCAGCTGTACCTGCTGCAGTAGCAGCGGCCAAAGCTGCTGAATATGGTGCCGCGCCTCCCTTTCCCCTGGCAGCAGAGTCGTCGGTAGCAGCAGCCGCAGGTTCTGCGATCCTTCCTGTGTCGGCATATGCTACCGCAAAGACTACTGCGACAGCTCGTGCTGCTCCCACTCACCATCCACCTGCACCACCTCCTCGTGCTCCTTTGCTCCCGGGGCAAGATTTGAATGCACCTGGGGACCTCCCGGCACACTTCACAGGGGCAGCCTCACAACCAGGCTTAGTGCAACAGGCGGGGCCCAGCATGGCACATTTTGGCTCCTCTGTGCACCGCGGCCAGCTCAGCAGCTTCATGGAGAAGCACATGCAGCCAAGCATCGCTGTGGGGCCCTTGCCGCCAGTCACGGCAGACCACACTGACGCCGACCAGCGGCAGCCAAGCGCACGAAGTGGGACACAGTCAGCCGCAGATCACATTCCATTTGAGGGCTCCTTGGATTTCCATCCCTCCAGGGAGCACCATCGAATTCAGAAAACTTTTGAGTCTCGAGTTATGTCGTCCACCCCTTCATCAGTGCCAGCAGCAGCTGCTGCAACGGGGCCTCAGAGGAGAACGGCTGCTCGAGAGAAGTCCGTGCAGGCGCCAAGACAGAACTCATCTACAGCCCTTCGGAACGCCGTGCGGATGGCTGTGCTTGCTTCATTTACTTCCTCGCTGCAGCAGCACCGGCAGCAGGAGCAGGAGCCCAAGCAGCTGAAGCAGCAGCATCAGCAGCAGCAGCAGCAGCGGCAGCAGCACCAGGGGCATCAGGAGCAAGAGGAGTAGGAGTTCCCTTCAGTCACTCGCAGCCGAACTGTGCCTGCCATGAATGTGCGCCGCCTGTCTCCTGCTCCATATGTGGATGAGAGGAGGAAGTCTGCTGCATCAAATGTCCTTTCAGTACCGACAGCGCTGCCACCGGCCCGCGGTCAGCAACTAAAAGCAGCAGCAACTACTGCAGACTATGCCGTTGGACCTGCTTCCGCAGCAGGAAGAAGGCTACCTCTTGACCGAAGTGTGTCGGTAGGGAGTGCACATGTCGAAGAACGACGGAGGTCTCAGAGAAGGATTCGATTCGCCCTTGACGATGAACAGAATGGGGATGCCCAGGTGTTCAGTCAACCATCTGCTGTCTCTACTGCTGCTGTTGCTCCAACTACTGCAACTGCAGGAGCAGGATGGCCTAAGAGCAGCAGCATCAGAAGCACCAGTGTCAGCAGCATCAGCAGTGTTGCAAATCCCACAGATGGCAGTGCTGGGAATGTTGGGAACAGGGTGAGCAGGACCACTAGGAACTCTCTCTCTGCCCAGCAGGCTGTTCTCACTTATGTTGCTTCAGATCCCCTAGCCCAGCAGCAAGCCCCACACGCTGGACCAGCAGCTCGCATCACTGTGACTCAGACTTCCCCAGGCAGCCAGCCCACCACATCTCCGAAGAACATCCTACGAGGGATGCTGAAGGGTGGTTCAGGGGGCAAGGGAAACGCTGGAGACCACGGGCTTGTCTCTGACGGACCAGGGACTGGAAGAGATTCTGAGGCCAGAAAACCCAAGGCCGGAACTGGCTGGGTGAAGAGGGTATACTTGTAGACGGTGAGAAGTTTTCCTTTTTTCATCTCGTGGTCTCAAATATATTTCCTTTTGGATTTACTGACAATAATTGATCCGTTAACTTCCATGATAGTGTGTGATGAACGATTTTCTGTTGTTCAGTGTGATTGAGGACTGCTTGTCAATTGGTGTAGTGAAGAAACTGCTTAAACACTATGTGATGAAGAGGTGCTCATTGGGTGTGGCTAGCGAAGACGTTGTCTCACAGGGTATGACAACGATGGTTGCGACGATGTAGTAGACTATTGCTATAGAGTGTGATGAAGGAACTTCTTTTGTTGAGTGTAACGAAGGTCACATGTCAGCATAATAGCCGCACAACCCTGCCCTAGAATGTGGTTAAGTGCAGGCGGGACTTGAAAGACATTGGAACCTATGGACAATAATGAGGGGGAGGGGGTGTTGGTTGTGTGTCACTGTCACACAGTGACCTTTGGCCTAGTTGAGCACTCTCGTCCTTGGTGCAGGTGATTGACCAAGAGGGAGACAACTCCGCTGGCGGTGTCGTCTTGGTGGCATGACGTCACAACTTGTAGCAAGATCACAATTTGACATTGCTCTCATGACTCTTGCACTTTGTGCACCTAACCGGATGCTTCCACTCGTGTGGTTCACACGGGGGTCGTAGCTAGAGACATTCATGAAATGCACATTATTTGGTGGGGTGGTTCGAATCCACCACGCAATGGGGAAGCAAGCTAGAGCGAGCTCGTTGCTCGCTCCCTCGCTCCCGCTTACATCTCGTCGAACAACTCTGTGACTGTTACTCGTTCTTTGGACTCATGCCTCTCTTGGCCGTGATCCATGGCGTCTTGCCTTCTCTCTCTCCTATCTTTCACTCGCACGTCACTCACACACCCTCACACACACACTAGGAACCGTGTCCTACTGGTATCAGAGCGGTGTGAGAGGGAAGGTTCACGCACTCACGAGTGGGGGCCGATCCTATCCGTGGGGCAATGTGTCTTCATCTCCCGCCACGTTTCCGCCGCCATGCTCCCACTCCCTCTGCACTCTAGCCGTCCCCTTCGGCTACAACCACCACCTTTCCCTCTTTGGGAAGGCCACGCACGTGCTACGGGCTCAATCCGCAGTCACACGGCGCTCGTGTGTCAGGCCGAGCCTCCGTGATGCTCAGCTCTCTGAACGCACCACCGCCATCACTGCCATTCTTCTGGTGGCCAGCAGCTGACGTGTGAGCGCAACAGCTTCCACTCCCCGCGGGCTACTTCGCCCAGCCTAGCTTCCATTGGCTCGGAGTGGCAACCATTGCCGATCTGGCCGATTGAGGCAGCCGCAACTGACAGCAAGCAGCAAGCGGCATCAAGCAGCAAGCAACAACAAGCAGCCAACCGCAAGCAGGGAGTAGCCTTAGTGGCACCAGCACCGGCCTCCACAGCAGCCGCCCGTCGGCAGCAGCTCCGTGCACAGTTGCATAGCTGCACTCCTACATTAGCCACGCCGATTTTCCACAGGAGCATTCCTGACTCTTGCTGCCGTCACCTATGCCGCCTTGGCACTGTTATAGTAGCTACAATAGCAGCCGCAAGTCACACGCTCAGCGGTTACAGCAAGAAGGGCCTGTCAAGGTGTGACTACAGCTGCCACGGAACCGCAGACGAAGCAGATGACCACCACAGCAGACGACGTCCGCGTTGCGGCGTTGTGCCGGTCGTCACCCTGGCTCAGTGCGATATCCCCGCCACGTTGTCCCTTGGTGCCTACTACGAGGGGCGGTCGGGGCACCGCCACACGCGTCTTCGCCGCGGGATGAGCAGCGATTGCGTGTCCGAGCCCGCCTCAACATCGACATCGTGGACCACTCGTCAACGTCCGGAAAGCGCTTCCTCCCTTTCTCTCCTAGAGAGTGGGGGGAGCCACCGCTGCACCCTTCACCAGAGTTGACTGCTACTCGGCTCTACACAGCGTTCAGGTAGGACGCAGTCAGTCTTCTGAGCACGGTTACCCATGTGACGTCTGTTGTCATAGCCGCCGTTACAACCGCTGCCGCCACGTTTGCAACAACCGCTAGAGCCTCACACGCGCCTCCCTCCAGGGTCGCGTAATTGAATCCTACACTGAGGCAGTGGTTTTTGTCGGGCCTATTGTTGCAGTCGCACCGGACATAGACATGCAAATCACCTGTAGCAACATCCGCCATAGAATCTGCCACTACGTCAGCCGCATCTGCCACTATGACAGCTGCAGCCTCTATCTGCACTTTTACAGGTGCAACAGTCCTCGCATCATCATCATCTCCATCTGTTGCAGCTGGACTCATCACCACAGGCATCTCCATTGTGGCCTTCGTCACCACCCTCGGAGCAGCCACTGCTACAACAACATTTGCACTAGTGGTTCCCGTTGCCTCTACCATCTCCATCCTTGCTGCCACTTCAGTAGTTGTGGTTCCTCCTCTCCTTGAGTTCATACACAACCCCTCTCCTCCTGCTTCTGCATTACCTCCTCCTTTGCCTGATGTACCCTCCTCTCCTTCTCCCTTCCTTCTCTTGCGGTGGATTGTTCTATGGAAATCGGGGTGGGCTATCTTGCAGCTTCAAAACTTGCCTAACGGCACCCTATTTCTTCCACACCCACTGGGGCTAGGGAAAATCTGCCGGAAGGGTCCCAATGTCGTCACCATGCCTAGTGACAACGAGTCAGTCATCAAAGAGTTGCAACGCCAGCTGACCCTCGCTCACGAGGCTGAGCGGGAGGTTGAAGACCGTCTTAAGCTGGCGAATGACAATCGCACTGGGTTTGCTGATGAGGTTACTGCCATTGTGCTTCAGCGTCTTCCTGTAGTGTGAGTCCCCTCTGTTGCTGCCACTGTTGCTGCTAGTGTTGGTACTCCTTCCACACCGTCTGCTCGCAGCACAGATCCTGCCACTCGAGCCTCCGTTACCCCTGTTGTCACCCCTGCCGCCGTCTACCGTTAGCATGATTTCTTCTCCCAGCCTCCACTCCTCGCCACTGGGCTTGCGTTCTCCTCCTGGGAGAATTGCTTCAGTGCCTAGGCTCAGGGGGAACACTTGTGGGAGAATTATTTCCCAGTAGTCCCTCCATTTATGCCTATTGTCGATGAGTCTGCACGTGTTGTTCGTGCCCTCATTGCTATCGCACCTGAGTCACTTGTGGACGATGTCGGCACTTACAATGCTGACCCTGCCGTCCAACATCTGCCTGATCATGTTGGTGCATACACCATGTTGCATGGCCACACCACTGTGACTGGTCAAGCTACTCAGATTGCACTCACCGTGCAGTTCAACACGCTCTTAATGCGTGCTGACGAGTCGGTTTGCGCCTATTGGACCCACGGGCTCAAGCTGCTACGCGAGCTTGATGAGGGTGCCCCGTGTCAGTTGTCGGCTGACCTCACTATGGTCAACGGGCTGATTCCCGAACTGTCTGACCTCCTTCGTGACGTGAAGCCTGACGAGCTCCAGTGTCTCGCCTCGCAGCCCATTCCGCCACGGTCCCCTCCTGGTGTCGGTGCCCTCTGGGACTTCACCACTGAGCGCCTCGCTGCCTGGTGGACCAGCGTGCGGAGCAAACGCCTTCACTGTTCTAGAGTGGCCGGGGTTGCTGCAGTCACCGCCGCATCCTCTGCGTCCTCCCCGGTGGTTACCTCCTCTTCTTTCTCCTGTACTTCCTCCACCTCCTCGACCTCCAGTGCCGCCACCCTTGCCTCTCAGGGCCGGGGACGTAGCCGCGGCCGTGGACAGGGTAGGGGGAGGGCCAAAGCCACTGCTTCCTCTTGTCCTCCGGGGGAGGTCGTCTGCTATAACTGTGGCTCCTCCGAGCACTCTCCTCGGAAGTGTCCTGAGCCTCCTGACGACCTTCGTCTTGCACGTGCCATGTGTTCCCATTGGGCTCGCACCAGCAGCTCTGCCTCTTCCTCCTCCAACAGTGGCTCCAGCTCCACCGCTTCCTCTCGTCCTCCCAGTTCTTCTTCCGCGGAGGCCTACTCCACCACTGGCGTTCCCTCCGCTCCTCTTTCCACACTGTACCCCTAGGGATGGCCACCTCACTATGGTGCGGCTGTCTACTCTGGCCCACCTTCCTCTGCCTACGTTCCTCCTCCGTGGTTTCCTCCCCCTCGGCTCCGTCGGCCCCGTCGTCTGCGCCTTCTGCTGACGGCGAGCATCAAATGGAGGAGTCTCTCCTCCAACGCCTTCGCCTTTGTGACCAGGGAGGTGAGAGTGTGTCTTCATTGGCGAGAGATCCTGTGTGTCAGTCTGATTCTATTCTCCGTGGCGATCCCCCTGGTCACGTTCTTGGGTTCCAGTCCGAGTCTGTTCCATAGATTGAGCATTGGCAATCTGTCATTCTCCCTTGTCGTTTCGCCGCCTGTTCTCCTTCTCCTGCTCCGGTTGGCACTATGACGACCTGTGGTGTGCCCACTCCTATTCGTGTCTTTGGTGGCTTCTAGGTCCTTGACTCAGGCGCCACCCACCACATGACTTTTGTTTGGTCTTCTTTTGTCTCGTTGGGTCCGGCTGGTCCCGTCTGTTTTGTTTGCACTGGATCTGGCAAGTTGCTCCCGGTCCAGGGTGTTGGCGTTGTCCGTTTCGTCGGCCCCAGTGGTGCACTGCTCTTGCCTCACTTTTTGTACGTGTCCACCTTGGAACTCAGCCTGCCGTCAGTGACCTCCCTTGACGACCAGGGTATGGATTTCTCTGTTAGTCAGGGTGTTTGCACTTTCAGTCTTCGGTCTGCCGGTCGTGTTGTCTTACATGGGATTAAGTGTGACAAGTTGTATGGTGTTCCTCTTCTCGCTCTGTGTGCATCTACCGTTGGCTCATCCCTTGCCCATGTCGCACCCTCCCTCTCGCCTGATGATGTCCGCCTCTTGCATCATCGTCTTGGACACGTGCACACGGATGCTATCACCAGCATGCTCCGGCTTCAGCCCGCCGTTGGCTTGCCACTGTCCACCTTTCTGGCACCCTATCCGTCCGACTGTCTTGATTGTGCACAAGGCAAAATGCATTGCTCGCCCTTTTCTTTTTCTAACTCACAGTCCTCTGCTCCCCTTGACCTTGTTGACGCTGATGTCATGGGTCCCCTTCCCCATGATTTCCTTGGGGGGATCGATCGGTATGTCCTCTGCCTCACTCATGATTTCTCTCGTTTCCGTTGGGTCTTCACTCTTCATCAGAAGAGTGATGTCTCTACTGTCATCGAAACTTGGTTAGTGCAAGCTGAGCGCTCGTATCGGTGCTCCCTGCGTGTCTTTCACAGCGACCGCGATGGTGAGTTCCTCGTTCCCACCACCCATTTTACTGAGTTTTTAGGGGTGTGTTTGGAGACCTTAGCTCCCTACACACCCCAGCAGAACAGAGTCTCTGAACGCTGGAATCAGACCCTTGCCGAAGGTGTTCGTACCCTCTTATTTGAGTCTGGTCTCCCTCCGTTGTTCGCCTTTGAGGCCATGTGTTACATGACCTTGGTCTGGAACCGTGTCCCTCACGGTCCTCTCCCAGGAACTGTCACCCCTTCTGAGGGTTGGTTCGGTACCCGTGCCGACCTCTGTCTTGCTCGTGTGTGGGGTAGCGTCGCCGCGGTCTGGCTCCCTGAGGATCTTCGGGATGGGAAACTCTCCCCCCGTGGTGGCCTCTATCCTTTCTTCGACATGTCCGTCCAGTCTAAGGCCTGGCGCTTTTGGGACCCTGAGCGCCAGCGCGTCGTCGACTCTTGCGACATCCTGGATTTTGAGTCTGTGTTCCTTCGGGACCTCGACCGGTCCTCGTCCGCTGCCTCTCTCCTTCCGCTCTCTCGGTTGCGGGAGGATGTCGGCCCTGCAGTGGCCCCCTCTGTCTCTGTAGTCCCTACTGCTGTGCCTTCCCAACAGCCTTTACCCTCGGAGCGTCCTACAAAATCCGCCCCGGTACTCTCACCATCCGTGACGTCCAGCTTGTTTGGAGCTCTAGCCTCGCCTGTCGTGTCTAGTTCGCATGGCACTCCGGCTTCGTCTGTCGCGTTCCCATCAGCCATGTCTGTGTCTGTGTCCCTTGCACACTCCTCGTCGACCCATTCTCCTCCTGACGTGCCTAGGCCGTCTGCCCCTGATCCTCCTCTGTCCGATGCTCCCCCGGGTCATGCACCAGTCGAACCCTTTGTTCATGGCGGGTGCATCCGTGCGCTTCCTGCCCGCTCCTCTGGCAACACTACGTCGTCCTCTCGTCCTTCTCAGTCACGTCCTGCACAGTCCCCGATGTTGCCTACCGGTATGGACGCCTTGGGCCTGGCCATAGGGGTCGTTCACCCCAGCTTTGTCCTTGGGTATGCACTGCTCGCGTCGGAGCACGAGAGCACTCTTGAAGCCACCGTCCTTGGCAACGTAGCAGAGTGCCAGCCACTGCTGCTCTACCACTATCGTCTCCCGATCTGACCACTATTCGCCAGGCACGTGCCGCGCCTGAATCACAACAGTGGGAGGCTGCCATGCGGGATGAGGTGAAATCTCTTGACGACCATGGCATGTACGAATTGGTCGATCTGCCACCAGGCAGCAAGGCTATCGATGCCCGCTGGGTTTTTTGTCGGAAGTACAAGCCCAACGGCGAACTCGATAAATACAACTTACGTCTCTCCGCCAAGGGATTCTCTCAAGTCCCCAATGTTGACTTCAACGAGACCTTTGTTCCTGTCGGATGATACACGGCCGCTCGATCCCTTCTGAGTCTTATTGCACATCATGATTGGGAGCTTGAGCAGATGGATGTGAACAACGCATTCCTGCACGGACGCCTGGAGGAGGAGCTCTACATGGTGCAACCCCCAGGGTTCACCGACAGCACCATCTGAGTTTGGAGGCTGCGCAAGGCCCTCTATGGTCTCAAGCAGTCACCACGGTGCTGGAATCAAGAGATCACCTCCACCCTGGAGAAAGGGGGATACCGACGTAGCACGGCGGACATTGCTCTCTTCGTCACTCCATGGTCCACACCCTTTGCCACCATCCTGGTCTATGTCGATGACCTGTTGATTACGTCACCGAGTCAAGAGGCAGTGTCGTCCGTGAAGTCCCTATTGCAGTTTGCATACAAGATGAAAGACCTGGGCTCGACCCGTGTCTTTTTTGACATGGAGCTTGAGTGTGATCGTGCTCGTCGTGTCCTCCACCTTCACTAGGTTGCCTACGTCAGTAGCCTAGGGGAGCGCTTTTCCCCCTTGCTCGATTCCGTACCCACTGCTTCAACACCGATGACGCCTGCTGGGAAGAGGTTGCTGAAGACACTTGATGTATCAAAGCTTGGGGAGCCAGTGGATGTGATGGACTATTTGCGCGTCATAGGGTCCTTGATTTATCTGGCCACCACCACGCGGGCGGACGTCGCCTTTGCTGTGAATTTCCTTGCTCAGTTCTCATAATGCCTTAGGGCGCGACACATGGAGGCCGCACTTCACATTGTCAGGTCTGCTCTTTCCACTGCCTGAGTCGGTCTGTGTTACCGCGGACAGCTGTTGGTGGTCGTTGAAGGATACACTGACAGTGACTGGGCGCATGACACCGATGCTCGTAGTCGCACTGGCTATGTCTTTCTGGTAGGTGGCACAACAATCTCATGGAAAAGTGGCAAGCAAAGTTGTGTGGCACGCATCTTGAGTGAGATTGAGTATGTCGCACTCGGTGCAGGCACCCATGAGAGCATCTAGCTGTGTCGACTGTTGCAAAAATTGCGTGTTCCCATCTGTTGCATCACATTGCACTGCAACAACCAAAGCACGAAAGCCATTGCTGAACATGACGGCATGAATCACACTCGCACAAAGCATATCAATGTGGAACATCACTTTGTGCATGAGCGTGTGGCTGCAGGGGATGTCCAGATCGTGTGGGTTGACACTCGACAGCAGCAAGCTGGCTTCCTCACAGAGGCACTTAGCAACAATGTCTTTAAGGCAGCAGTGCACGCTGTTGGTCTCTTGAGTGTTCGTGTTGCTCCTGGTTGACGTATTGTGCCAATGCTCGTGTGATGCCCTGTTGTGTGTCACTTCTTGTGACGTCGATGTGCGTGCATGCCGGCTGCGGGTCATGGGGGAGTGTTGGAAGTGATAGAGGAACGAATGAGGGAGGAACACACTCAAGGTGGAGGCGATGGTAATGTCTATGCTCGAGATGGTGACCCGTTTCACCTGTGATGCCCTCTTGTCTTTCTCCACATCCTATCTCCATCACACTTGCACAGGACACTAAGCGGAGTGGTTGTGCTCAAGAGCCTTCCAAGTGATGGGAGACATGCACGGAGGAGCTCTCAGATCTTATCAACAGTAGCACCTGTCCAAGCAGTTGCTCTTAGCCAATTGACATGTTCTTTCTCATCATTCTTCCTCATGGGAGCTCTGGCCCTTAGACACTTTAGGATGCCAGGGCTATCTCCAACTTGTGTGTGCAATTCCGGAAGAGATATATTGTTTCTATGTGCCAGGAGCTGATCCTTAGGAGGGCAACCTGGCCAGACTAGTTCGGTGTCAAGGTGAGTGGCCACCCTCGGTTTTATGTCGAGAGGTCAAGCTGGACCCCCGGGTGGCGGCGTGGGATTGATGTGCCTCTCGCAGATTCGGTACCACGCTTATCGGTCCTCGCTAAATAACCCCCGCTACTTGTGGTTTGGCCAACTCTTGAGCAAGCACAAAGTATCTGTTCCAGCTATGGCATGTTCTTTGTGGGAAATCTCCCACATCCTTGTACCTCTACTGCATGACATCAATGGTTCTAGTAGTCTAAGCTAGTACCTACTGGTATCAGAGTCGGTGGAGGGATATTTCCTCCTCTCACTCCGAGACCCTGGGACATTCTTTGATCCGGCTACTCGTCTACAGCACTCCCCTGCCACTGTTGTCAAAATCTCACCAGTCGCGGCTCCCGGACCATTCTCGCTCCAGCTGCTCTACCCGAGGCATTGGCAGCAGCAACAGGTGCTGCCTTGCCATCGGCCCCGTATCTGACCCTCTGGCTCCGACTGTCCCTACCCAAGCACATCTGGCATCTGTGACATTTGCACCATTACTATCTCTAGTCCTACCATCCGCAACGTGGACTACCTCTTGCATAGGTGACTTCTCTTCAAAGCCCCGGGATCATCATTTGTACCACGCTCGTGTTTTGACAGCACCACCACCACGGACCGCATTTGTTCCACGGTTGCTACTTCCCTTTCTCATCTATATACACCAAGGAGTGTAGTTAGTGATTCAGATTGCCGGAACCATGGGTGTCACATAGCAGAAGTGCAATGTCATGGGAAGAGTTCCACAAAGGACACGCCATGGCTGAAAGAAATACTTCTATTCCTTGCTCAAGATTTGGTGAAACAACATGGATAGCAGGGGTCAGGTAGCGAGAGCCGGTGAGCATGTTGTCGACTGTGCAAGAAGCACGTCAACCCCGGCTTGCCAAAACACATTGATTCCCCAAAATACACACACAAATTTAGAAATTTCCCTGGCATTATCAAGTGTCCAACGGACAGAGATCCCATGAGTAACGGTCATCAGAAAGAACATATCAAGTGGCCAAGAGCCATTGAGCAACTGCTGCTGCTGGTAGGGTGTGAGAGGTCTTTTACAAATTTCTCCCATTATGTGGAAAGAGCTTTAGGATAGTCACCCGTTAATCTTGTACACATTTTGGTAAGAGAAAGAGCATGTGGAGCAAGAAAAGAGGGCATGACAGGTGTGATGGGTCACAACTCGACCACAGTACTTAACAATCCCCTATGATCCACAGTCACAGTTCTCACATGTTACAAGTGGCCAGTATCATTTGAAATAGAGAAAGGGTGAAAATTAGACCAACAACGTGAACACCAAACTTGAAGATATATTTCCTTAAGCCTTTGTGAGAAATTCAGCCCGCTATGAGCGTGTCTCCAACCAAGACAACCCGAGCCAAGTTGGCAGCAACACATTTACGAACAAAATGATGCTCAACATTGATGTCTTTCGTGTGTGAGTGATCCTCCGATGGGATCGCACAACTGTTGTAGCAAGTGGTGAAGCCAGGGAGCCTCACACGTACCCGCATTGAGTGCTACATACGCAACCCAACTCGAGCTTCTTGCCACACACCCTTGTTTACCACTTTTCTAGCAAACAAGAGTGCCACAAACCAAGAAAATGTAGTTTGTATGACTGTGTGCATATGCAACATGAGACCACTAACTATCAATAAAACAAACAACAACATTTGAGGGGTTAGCTTTGAAGGACAGGCACAAGCGTAGGATGGAGAGAGTGTATTGTACCACATAAAGTGCAACCTCAAGGTGTCACTCTGTGGAGCATTGATAAAACCACGAAAGAAAATTCACTACAAAGGCTACATCCGCACAAGTGGTGGTGGCTAAGTACATCATTGAGCCAATGAGATGTAGATAGTATGTTACATCTATTGTCTCTCCCAATTCAGAATCGTCCAGTGACTTCAGCAGTGTTTGCCTCGATGGAGTTATCAGCGTAGAGGCAGAAGGAAGACTAGAAAGCAAGGGGGCAACATGCTTTCCCAGACTACAGGCATACGTAGCCTGATGTACATGTAGTGTCAGTTTTGAGCGGTCACTGTCCAAGAAGACTCCGGCTGGACCGAGGGAGCAATTTGCCGCCTTGAGAATCAGGTTGGCTGGGGATGGAATGAGCAGATCATCCACATACACAATGATGAAAACAAGTGTGGAAGAGGGTGCACTGAGAAACAACGCAGGATCAATAGTGCTTCTGCAAAAGCCACCTTTCTCAAGCGTTGACGTGATCCCCTGATTCCAGCACTATGGCGACTACTTGAGGCTGCACAAGGTCTTGTGTGGTTGCCCCACCTTGTTGATGTCATTTGTGAAACCAGGGGTAATATCATATAGATCTCTTCATCAAGTCTGCCATGAAGGAAGACATTGTTCACGCCCATTTGCTTGAGTTTCTGGTTACGTTAAGCAACAAGAATGAGAAGGGCTCGTACAGTGGTGTTATGACCGGGCAAAGGTCTCATCAAAGTCCAGTCTAGGAATTTGAGAGAATTTAATGTCTGTGAGACATTATTTGTACCGTTACTACTATATTGTTTGGCTTCAAGTTTTGGTGATAGACCCACTTGGGTGAGACAACATGTCTTCCACGAGGAAGATAAACAAGGTCGTGCACACCGCACTCAGACAAAGCCTTGAGTTCATCTTAAGTGGCTATATTCCACAGAGAAGATCTTGTAGCTCTGCAAGCCTCGTGAACTGTCACAAGCTCTATAGGAAGTGGTGAAACATTAGAAGTGGAAAAATATTGGGCCAAATATCCAGATTCAGACATGCTGAGAGCATGATGAAACTCGTGCTCCACGACAGAATACCCTATGGCAGAGATAGGGTTCATCACTGATGTAGAGGCACTAATTTCAACTGAAACAGCGAGCCCAACGGCACGAAGCCCGGGCTTGCCAGACAGAGTAGTTCGTTCTCGAGCATTTGAGCCATGACTCAGGAGCCGCGTCACCTCCACTTCGAGGCCGCGATCCGAGTACTACGCTATGTCATCTCGATTCCTCGGCGAGGTCTCATGTTCTGCCGCCAGCCGTCCGTCGTCGCAGTGGGCTACACCGACAATGACTCGGCTAGGAGTCCGGACGGTAAGAGTCGCACAGGCTGGATCTTCCTGATCGGCGACACGGCTGTGTCTTGGCGCAATGGCAAGCAGGGGTGCATTGCACGTAGCACTGCTGAGGCTGAGTATGTGGCCCTTGGCTCATGTGCGTGTGAGAGTGTGTGGCTGCTTCGTCTGCTGTCTGAGTTGCGTCAGTCCGTCGCATCCATCACGTTGCATTGTGATAGTGAGAGTGCCATGGCCATCGTTGACAATGACGGCGTGCATCACACACGCACAAAGCACATCAACTTTGAGTATCACTATGTGCTTTCTTTGTTCCATGATGGCAGCATCAGCATTGTGTGGGTTGAGACAGCACGACAGCTGGCTGACTTCTTGACCAAGGCAGCGAAGCGCGACTCGTTCAAGAAGGCTGTGAGTTCGGTTGGTGTACGTCCGTGAGTGGCTCTCTTTATCCCTGCCTGCGTCTCTGTGTGCTTTGGGGGAGTCAAACTGTTGACTTTGTCTCTGCCCGCTCATGTGCACTACGCCTATGAGTAATGGAGGAGTGTTGGTTTTTCCGCATCTCTCATTGTGCTCTATTGTGTTCTCCCGGCTTGTGTACATCGGCATGCAGATGACTTACGGCGAGACTTGACGCTGCTAGAGTGTTCTCTAGTGGAGCCGATGCACGCTAAGGCCTACTCGCAGTCCGCTGGGCCTCCTCCCTCCGGCGACATGCTCAACTCCATCGACAGGCCTCCTCAGCAGTTGGGCCGCCGTCGATCACTGTCACTACAGATGCTGTCTGCATGCGTCTGTAGCGTCATGCTCTACCTAGGGTCCATGTCTAAGATTGCGTAGCACTGTTTGGCGTTATGGACCGTCGTAGGCACTACCTGGGTTCGGGCAGCCATAACTCTTTGCTGCTATTTTTCTAGCTGATTCTGACCGCACAACTGTGTTTGCAGCGTCGGTATTTTGGTATGCTCCAGTTTTCAGGCAAAACGGACGACGCCCGGGTTTTGGGCTGTCGGCCGTTTGGCAGGGCTCACCGAGAAAACCCCGCCTGCCAGAAAATAGGTCTAGGACTATTTTCTAATTGGCTGGTTAGTTGAGTAGCAAGTTCTACAGAACTTGGGGGGAGGGGGGGAGGCTAGAACTTGGAGGGTTCTCCCATTGTTGCTCATTCTTCATTCCTAATCAGTCACTTTCAGTTTTCAGCTGGTTTCTGGCGCTAACACTGGCGCACACATTTTTTAGTAACAAACCCAGAGCTTCCAGACTTAGTCTCTAGAGAAGCAGACTGAGGGGGCAGCAGACTTGAGCAACGAGCGTGGAAGCTCGCACGCTGCATCAACAACGCTGCTGCCCCAACCTGCTGCCTAGTTTTCCATTTGGTTCATGATCCCCCTTCAACGCGCTCTATGAGTGTCAATAGGGAAAATGCCAGAAGGAATTCTCATGCCACTGATTGCCACAAATCTGGGGGAGTTGGTCGGAGTCACTGACTACCTAAGAATCATGTGTCCTCTGTTTGGTATGCCTTGTCCATGCAGTGTATGTACTTGTGTTGTCATAAGTTGCCATCTCTGGATTGAACGATAAAGTGAAAAGGACTGGGCCGACAAAATGGATGCATGCAATCCTACAAGGTGAATTTTCCTTGGAAGTGGAACAGTGTCAACATGGAAGGGCGAGGAGCAAGGAAGTGTGGAAGGAAGGAAGGAAGTGTGTGTGGCAAGGCATGCTTCACTTGGCACATTCACATATGAGAAAGTTAGGTTTCTACGGTAGTTGCACATGCCAATTCGCACAGTCATAGTTTGCTACGACCATCACAGCAAAGAAGTGAGAAACTGCTAGGAAGCTTCCTAGCCTTGCTGCTGCTGACGTGGCGACACTGTCCAGTCAGCTGACGCACTAGCAAGCAGGCAAGTGCAAGAAACAGCAAGGATCAGGCTAGGGAGACGCGCAAAGTCTCATAAGCTTCAATAGCTTAGTAAATGCAGAGAGAAATGACAACTGACAGGTCCAGGGCATAAATACCTGCCGCGGCGCACGGCGGGTGTCGCACGCGGCAGTCCAAGAGCTGTCCTAAAACCGGCCCAAAACCACTGTTTTGGCCGTAACTCTGCGCACACATGTCAGAATCCTACGCCGTCTGAACCTAGACGTGCAAAATCAAAAGACGCACGCAACGACTGGTCACATGCATGCATCCATCGACTGACAGCGAGTATATAATGCAAAAACATGCAAATGGGCCTCATGCCCAGTCCGCCGAAAGGCGCCTGCAAGACGTAGAAGTCACAGCAAGGAGTCCCGGTGACATCTGGGGCTCTGGAACAGTGGTCGCTCAGCTCCAGACGGGTAGTCCGCCGCCTGTCGCCGCGCCGGTGTCACCAGGGCCGCCTGCCTCAGGGATCTGCACGAGTATGGACACGGCCGAGTGGTCACAGTAAACTGTACAGGAACGGCACAAAGCACAACACTCCCCCATGACCCGATGGTACGTATGTCCATACGCGTGCAGCACTGGTACAACCACATAGTGAGTGACACAGACAGATGAGACGGCAACGTACATCCCACACTCAACCACTGTCACGCACGGGGCGAAGCCCAACAGAACGAATGGCCACCAGGAACTTTCCGCGTGCAAGTGCCTTCGTCAAGAAATCAGCTCGCTGCAAGTCAGTGCCAACCCACATGATGGAGATCACGCGTCGCTCCACCAGATCACGAACGAAGTGATGCTCAACCGCAATGTGCTTTGTGCGAGCATGAAAAACACCAGAGTTCTCCGCAATGGCGAGAGCACTCTGGTTGTCGCAACGTAGCACAATGGCGGGTACTGACTGCCCAAGCTCAAGAAACAAGCGCTGCAGCCAAACTGCCTCAGCAGCTCCCGCCCCCAAAGCCACGTACTCTGCCTCCGACGAGCTACGTGCGATGCAGCCCTGCTTCCCGCTTCGCCAAGACAAAGCGGTACCACAGAGCAGAAACACGTAGCCAGCGCGACTGCGCCCGTCAGGGCTCCAAGCCCAGTTGCTGTCAGTGTAGCCGTCAAGGACCACTGAACACTGCCGACGAAAGCAGAGTCCGAGATACGGCGTGGAAACCACGTACCGTACCACTCGCACAGCCGCATGAAGGGCTCTCGCACGTGGATCCTGCGAGGACTGAGCGAGGAGGTTGACGGCGAACGCGATATCGGGGCGCGTGGTCGTGGCCAGGTACATCAGAGATCCGATAAGACGGAGGTACAAGGTCACGTCCACTGTCTCCCCCAGCTGTGTGGGGTCATCCACCTTCAGGGCATCCTGCCCATCAGGTGTGATGGGTGTGGAAGCAGTGGGCACTACACCAAGGAGATCGCTGAAGCGCTCCCCCACGACTCGTGCATATCGGGCCTGATGCAGCAACAGTGTCCGGTGCCTGCGGTCACGTACAATCTCCATACCGAGAAACACCGATGCAGGACCGAGGTCCTTCATCCTGTAGGCGGTCTGCAAGACAGCCTTGGCCTCCTTCACGGCCTCCAGGGACGGAGACGCAATCAGAAGGTCGTCAACATAGACCAGGATGGCGGTGAGGCGCTCGGGTGTCGGCAGGATGAACAGCGAGGGGTCAGCCTCGCTCTGTACGTATCCTGCACGAGTCAAGGTGCCCGTGATCTCCCGGTTCCAACACCGTGGAGACTGCTTGAGGCCGTACAAGGACTTGCGCAAGCGCCAGACCTTGTCACCGTCCTCAAAGCCTGGTGGCTGAGCCACGTAGATCTCCTCATCCAGAGAGCCATGGAGGAACGCGTTGTTCACATCCATCTGGTGTAGTTCCCAGTCATGCTGAGCCACTACACCGAACAGAGCTCGAGCTGAAGTCATGCGGCCGACAGGGGCAAAGGTGTCAGTGTAGTCAACTCCCTCAATCTGAGAGAACCCCTTGAC
>SZWC01008537.1:68200-116052 GCA_023375785.1 Penium margaritaceum
CCTCGCGGTAGCGGGGCCCAGCAGGTTCCCTTCTATCCTGGGGGGGGGGGTTGGACCCTAGATTCAAACCATTCGCAAAAGCACAAAAGTGTATAATCTTATATGTTGCATGATACATGCCTCGTTCTTTCCCTCAAACGCAGTATAACAGTCGGGGGAGGGGGGAACGACACGGTGACCAATCCAACGTTGTCTTGTTTCACTATTGGTAAACTATCTCGCAACGAGCTATTATCAACAATCGGCGGTGAGCACGCGAGAATGTTTAATCGTTGCCGTTTACAAAACCCCACTTTTTTATCGTGATTGTCGATAACCCTACATCGACGGTTTTCGAGTTTCTGCAAGAGATTACCTCCCAGTACATTAGTGTTTTTTTTCTTCCTATAACCACATAATCTGGATACACTGGCCAGATACACTTCACGGATACACTCTAACCGCCAGGGGTGGGGGGCAGCCGGAGACCAAGCCCCCCCTCCCCAAATTATCAAAGTATATTGGGTGAATTTGTATGGTGTGTGTATCAAAAGATGAGTGATAGACATGTAAGAAGATACAATAATGTACAATACATTCGTGAACATGATACATGGTCACCACAATACACGCCCCGATACACAGTCCTAATACAATCTGTCATCGTGGGGGGGATGATAATCCATACTACGTGGTGACCGTTTTGTCATGTGCGTGGATACGATCGAATGCGAATACATTAGTGGATTGTTTTCGCATTATCACACAAAATCCATACACTGGCCAGATACATTGAGCTAATACACTTGACCTATCTGGGGGGGGGGGACTTTAGACTCCGGATGACCTCCCCCCCTCCAAATGGTAAGAGTGTATTAGCGAAGTGTATCTGGTCAGTGCATCCAGTCTACGTGATGAACGAAAGAAAACATTAATGTACATGATACCGTCGATCGTCGATTGCCGATGATTGGCGGCACTGGTCTACCAAAAAGCAATGGAATTCAAGTACACAAGTGTATACTGTTTTTTCCATCGCACAAATAAAGATACACTGAACAGATACACTCATCCAATACACTCTAGCCTTTTGGGGGGGGTTCGAGCAACGGGTCTGACGGGGGGGGTCGGTGCGTATTAATTGTCATTCTAAATCCGTAGTTGTTGATCATCGATCATCGTTCATGATATAATGACGGTCAACGAGTGGATATACATAAGCATACAGTTTTTTTCTCATCACATAAAAGAAATACACCCCCCACAACACTTTACTAATACACTCTACCCTTTGGGGGGGGGCATCAAATCCCGTGATGACTCCCCCCTCCCCCAAAAGTTAAGTTGTAAGTAAATTGTATAGAGTCCATGTATCTCATGGACATGTAAAAATTTACACTGGTGTACAAGATACACTACTGCACAAAAATGATTTCTATACAATACATGCACCAGGTGAAATGATCGAATACAATCGAGGGATTGGGGGGGGAGGGGACAAGTTTGGCAGTTTGTCACGGATAGAACCACAATGAAGTAATAGCAAAACTATGCTCGACATGAGTTTAATTCTCATTCAAGGTCAATAATAAGGAAGTAAACATTTGATTTATAAATGAGCCCACACGGAATGTTTCAAGACATATTTACGTCAATTGTACATTTCACCCACACTATCATACCTTACTGAATTTTGATTTCGTAATTAAATAATTATTTGAGACAATGAATTCATGATTTTGGTTACAAGATCATATTTATTTTGTCAAAATTAATACGATTTAACAATCATTATTGTGCAGACCTATCTCAGTCCTCCTTGGCTGTTCTATATGTTATGCTACGGACATAGGCTCAAGTTTGGGTACATTTGAGGAGTTTTTTCCATGATGCAAAATCTACGTGATGTAAGTTCGAAGCTTACTTGTGAGCAATGGGGCAAAGGAGCAATGGATGGGGGAGGGGGGTATGGACAGTGACGGGGGACTGATGTTGCACAAGAGAAAAGAATCTTCTTTGAAAGATGATGTGTACAGCAAACATAGCAACCTAGGCAACAAAATCCTCTTCGTTGTATCCCTGGATGTCTTGATCAGTCATGAAATCCAAAGTTTCCGCGGCTGCCGCACTATGAAAAGCCTGATCAAAGATGATTTTGAAACCGGCACCGGACCAGGCGTTGAGGATGAGGGCACTGTTGGTCCGTAGATGCGCCCATCCATTTTGCATCCATCCTACCACTGCGTCTTTGATGTGACACATGCCCATGTTGATGTTGTCATCTTCCTTCAGGCGTTCGCCCACCCATGCCGAGTAGGCCTTGCTAACTTCCGACTCGAATGGACGTTGCAGTCCTACATCGGCAGGCTATAGGTTGGATGTAGATGAGGAGGACCCATGGAAACCTCTCGCGCACCCACGTCTGAAACTCATGGGATGCCCGCAGATGCCATGCGTCCAAGATCAGGAGGATCTTTGCATGCTCGGTAGAAATCTTCTATTGCTTACATTTGTCGATGAAGTAGGTTTCCAAGACCATGCTGAACCACTCCTTCGAGGTTTCGACGCTCGCCTAATGGTTGTGATTGTGGCTGTAGTGACATGCCATGTTGCGTTGCATGTAGGTGGAGTTCTCACCACGCGGATGGCATGCATTTTTCTTCCACGTCCAAATTACCTGGATTGGAAGAACCTCACCATAAGCAGCCGACGCGATGACGGCTATGACCTGGCGCTTGTCGTCCTTTCCAATAACTTTCACCTCCTTTGCACCCCGCGGTGCATACGTGTGCCTTGGCGCTGGCACGAGCTGCACTCTTGTGTGGTCTGTGTTAACCACCAAGGAATCAATGATGCCATGCATACGGGCCAAACAAGCAGCCCTCTTGATCATCTGCTCTGCACGTGCCTCCCAGTCATCCAGAAGTTTGTGGGAGGCTGTCGTCCCGCAGCGCCATGACCAGCCAAGCTCATCGGCCACAAACCGTCAGCACCAGCCTCGCGAAAAAAGTTCGTCGACCTTCTTGCCGCTCACACGCATGACGCCACGCTCAGTGATGATGGAAATGACCCTGTCGCAGATGGTGGTGGAGTAGAGTGGAGTCCCGTGTTTGCGCATGTACTCCAGTGCCTGGAAAATATCTCCTTTGAGTTCCGGGTGCTCTACAAAGTGGCTCTTGCATCCACGGCTGCCCTGTACCCTCAACAACTGCTTTGCTGCTGCTTTGATCGGTTCAAGAGGCGCTTCTATAAGAGCCTAGGCGTAGATGGGAAGCAGACGTAGCGTGCCGTTCTCGTACCAGCCCCGGACGGTGTTCGGTAATAGCTTTGCGTAGATGGATGGTGCATGCGGTAGCTGGTAGTGGTGGCGAAGATGTTTGACCGCCTTGCTGAAGGATCCGATTCACATTATTGCAGCATGAATGATGGGAACGTACCCCAGTCCATACCATTCCATGCACTTGCCCCACTTTCCACTGTCGGTCGATGTCAACTTGTAGGAGGGAGGAGTTTGTGGCGGTAGATTTTCAGGGTTGGTAATGGTGTAAGCAAGGGCACTCTGCATCAGCAATAACATCATCATCAAGCTCCTACATGAGAAATTCGAATGCAGCATGGTCCACTTTCTCCCGTGGAGCTTCTTTTGCAGTTGGAAGTGGAAATAGGGTTGCATGGTCTCCATCGTCACCGAAATCACCACAGACGTCACTGTCATCTGACTCGTCGTCGAATAGCACGACGTGCCGACTGTGCTTGCACTTAGGGAGTTGCTCATGGACACTCTCGTCCGGTGATGGCTGAATGTCAGGTGGTGATCCGGACACCACCACTATTGGGAGAGCCACAGGCACGATGTCAGGTGATGGCAAGACGGATGGAGGAAGAACGAGTTGGTGCTTGCGTGGCCGGCCGGGTCCACGCCGCTGCTGAGGGATAAAGGCTGGCTTGGGTGCAGCCAGTGCTCGGGCAACATTCTTATTGCGTTCATCTCTCGCCAGCTTCTAGAAAAAATCAGTTAGACGAGACATGGTTGATGGTTGCATGGCTGATGTTGCTTCAGGCACGTGTTTTATAGTGGTGGCAGTCGTCGAACGGGTCACCACGACCGAGCATCGCGACGCGGTGAGACCTCACTGCAAACGTCCCGAGCAGACAACGGTTACGGCTTCGTGACGTGCACAAAATCGATAGCACAACGATTAAGGCGCAAACGACGTTGAAGAAATGTGCACACCATCGGAGCTGAACAGAACCACCGGGAAAATCCCTACATAGAGAACAAAATCATGGAGAAAACCCAGAATATGCTCGTCTTAAAAGAATACGCATTACGATTGTCTCCGGTGGACGAATCATAGTTACACCCCAATTTGGTTTTACAGAATCAAATTTCAGTACGGTATCCTTTTCACCCGTTGTTGAATCGTAACATGAAATTCCAAAGACACAGGTAACATGTCCATTGTTTTCCATGTGACTACAGGTCGATTCACCCTTAAGATAATTTCATGGAAATTACCCAAATCTACGTACCTAATGCACTAAATGTGGCGTGTATAAAATGGGGGCGATTAACTATACCTGCTTTTGACCAAATCCTACTAACACAAAACTTCACCAACATCGACCTACCAAGTGGTTGGTGCAAAATAAGTGCATCAACAAGATGGTGTTTGGTACTTTCTACAAAGACTTTCGGTTCATGCATTTCATACTCACAAATGCCTCAATGAAAGATATGGGGGTATTGTACAATGTATGCCAGTCGTACCTTGAAAATTTTAATGTGATCTGCTTCGGTGAAATGTATCGTATAGCCGCAAGCGGCAGGAGCACAACTGATATCTTTGAAAAATCCTTGGAGTTTTACGGAGAGAGAAAACTTGTTGAATGCTCTTAATGTGTGACTGTAGCTGTCACTTGAATGCAGTTTTGGGCCATATCATAGGCAAAAGACATATCAAAATGGACCCAAAACGTTTGAAAACAAACTCTGATAAGGCAATTTCCACTAATGTTTAGGAAATCCTTGTGTTTTGGGATCGTGTAAACACAACCATTTATTTGACCAATATTATACGTGAGTTTCAATGCATGTCTTTGACCTCAAAGAGAAAACAATGGAGTGGAAATCATTAGAACATGGTGCATGTGTCTTACAACTAGCAGATCCAACCGGTGGACTAGGTGTTGGTCATTTCCATGCCGGATCATGTAATTTTTGTAGTTCTCCTCCAAGAAAACAATGATAAAGAACAACTATTTGTGTCCATGTCTTGAAGGTTACATGAGCCAAAGCTAGATTACGTGGTGCACAAAAGATAAATGTCTTCAGTCATACATGTATTCAGAATACCATGAATCCACTTATAATTCCAAAAACATGTTATTTGGAGTGACCACTACTTTAGAAAATTCAAAAAATACCTTTCCATTGAAAAAATCATTGAATGCAGCTCCTAGAGTCCAGCTTTGACTGTGGTGTTGATTACTTGCCTTAAAAAACAATTTAGCAAATGCATTCAGTTAGCAACCAGACTTAATGGCAAGGATGATCATTCTAAAATTTGTGAGAGACTTTCAAACTTAGTGATTGTTTCTTTGGATTGCAAAAAATCTCGAGAATTTGAAAAATAAAAGTTCACGTTCAACACCCCATTGCAATATTTTTGTCAATTCATTCTACCACTAAGGAAAAGTTGGAAAGGGTGCTAGAGGAGGTATACCACGACATATTTCCACGTGGATACTTGGACAATGATAAATCTTATCAAGTTAAATTGGTGGGAACAGATGTAAATGATGGTACAAACTACTAAATATCTTGTGATATTTTTTAATAACGCAAGCCAAGACAAAATAATTATTGGTTTGCTGTAGCCACTTCCACTACGGAAGGCTCCATGGTTGGCCATGTCCATGGATTTTAAAACGAGTTTCCCACACTAATGGAAGGATTTCACGCAATCATTGATGTGGTTGACCAGTTCTCCAAGATTTTGCACTTCATCCAGACAAAGATAGTCATACCCAAGAGGAAAATATGGCAGTTCCTTAGTAGAATTCATGAAATATCTTCTTAGAGTTTACTATCATAGAAAATTCTAAGAATAAATTTCATAAATTCTTCATTTTAATTCCAATAAAACATTGAATTACTTTAACACTTGTCTCCTTTGTCTTTGATAGGAAACATTTAATGCAAAAATTTTGTACAAACACTATAAATGGAATATTTATTTCACTCGTATTATTTTACTCATTATGTAAAAACTTTCATGTGGCATGACTATGTCACCAGTGGTGAGATATGTGGGCATAAATCGCAGAACAAATACAATAGGGTCTCATGAGAATTTTACTATTCAATTGTTTTATGTGTATTTTTTTAATGGGATTCCCACACTTGTTTCTTGAATTCGTATTGGGGTAGTGTACTGGGAAAGTGTATTATGTCACCAGCAGGTTTTGAACACTAATGTATCAGCATTCAACTTGTGACGTGAGTTCAATTCTTCCCTCTCAGATGCAATGCAATTTTTTCCCCATCAGCTGCACTTCCCCCGTACCCTTTGCTGAAACACTCCGTTGTTTTGGGGGGTGGGGTTCAGTTGTTGTTTCTGATTGTGAATCATCCCCTCCCAAAATCAGACGTTTTGTGTGTTAAGACAGTGTAGCTGGCCAATGTAGTTCATGGACAACTAGTTGAAGACAGTAGTGTATTTTAGGAATATGGAAGATTTAAATGTTAAATATCTTCACTAGAAGTACTAGAGGATGTTGATGAATGAGAAAATAAAGGATCAATTATGTTTTGGAAGAGACATTTTAATTTTGTCTTGACACATTTCAGACTTATATGCTAATTTCATTGACGTAATCCTTGTACAGTGTGGAGAATGAAAGGAGTTCAAATTTAAATCCTTTGCTGTAACATGACATTATACACAGAGTATATCCACCCCTTGTAAAAAAAATGTGTGCGTGGGTTAGTGAATAAAGGCAACATACCATGGAAACAAATGTTCTACTTTGAGGAGTTGTAAGTTTGAATCATGCTGTAACTTAAGATTTTAATTTCTAGATACATTTTTTTCTTAAATTTTGTTTAGTTTATTTGGTAATTTCATTTTGAAATAAGTATCCATCTACTTTGAATAAAAATAATTTTGAGGTTTGATGTAAGTCCCCCATTTCATCCGTGGTTACATTAGTGTATCTTTGTTAGCCGTAAGAGCTCCACTTCTCTAATACACTTTACAGATATATTTTTTAGTTGGGGAGATTGCAAACATTAGGATGTGGGGACTACCCCTCTCAAAATTGGCAAGTGCATTAAGGTAGTATAGCTAGGTAATGTACCTTTCAAAGATTTCAATAAATTTAAACTAGAGTTTTTGCTGATTGACATTTTACACATGTTGACCATCAATGTACATTAATCAAGTCATGAAGTGAATCACATCAGATTTGCACATGAAAGTGACTAAACAATTATACCTGAATAAAAATGTGTAGATTTTTTTAATAGCTCCATTGACGGCTTTTACATCCAGGAGTGGCCAACTCTCCACAGTGTCAAACATTAAATACATTACAATACGTCATTGTAATACTCTGTATGTTCAAGGAAACTTAACGGTCCCCATCATATCTCTCCACCCCCTTGTTATCCTCCAAAATGACTTGAGGGTCTTAGGATACAAAATTGTGGAAGCGTATCATGTGGATGTAGATTTTTCCATTAAAATATATAAATAACTTGAAGTTCAATTTAAGCTTGAATCATTCCTACCTGGTACATAATTTTTTTTTTCAATACGTCACCTGCACATGATAGCTGATGGGTTTGCCAATTCTTTTTTCCTTCTGGAAGGAATTCTGTTGCTAGCTTTTAATTCGGCGATCTTCCACCTCAAAAACGTTAGTGCATTAGAATGTTTTCGCAAGATATTTCATGTAATCTATAAAGTTCATAGTACATTATTCCTTTGTTATTGGTGTTGATAACTTATACTATGGTGGTCCAAGTATTTCGTAATGTCTACCATATGACTTATGAACATAGAGAAATGAAATGATTCTACATTATTGTAACAGATGTGGGGTGTTTGAAGACTAAATATAAAACCAAAATGTCGGCCCTTGGAATAGTCGCTCCGACGAGGAGGATTGAATGGTCGCCTCAACCATTGTGGTTGAGAGGAAATGTGCCACAAATGGACATATTCGTCATAGGGCATTTTTGCAAACATGCAACCTAAAACCCTATTGTTCCACGTGGCACATCCACGTGGGAAAATGATCCTAGCAGCCAACTCGAGGGGAGGAGGAGTGAAGTGATGGATCTTCCATTGTGACACTCCTCTTGCCTTTAATCTTGTATATGGACCAAAACTGGGCTAGATTCGAACTACACTATAGCCTGAGATTCTTTTTCAGACCTTGAATCGTCCCAGTTTATCTTTGCTCAAAGAAGTTTGATCATTAGGTACTTCATGATGTAAAACATGCAACAAGAATCGCAAAAAAGATCACATGAGTGATCTCTTGTCATCCACAACACGGTTGTGTCAAGTTCATGCACAATTAACCACACACTTGTGGTTTTTGTGATTATGATAATTTTTGTACAACATCCAGTGCTGATTGTGTGATCCCTTTGCTTTTGCCAAGATGAAACGCGTATAATCCTTGTACGTTCTTCACAAGTTTTAGTGAATCTTCACCAAAGACTCATAATACGTGTGTATTGATGGTATTGTCAATGTCTTTTGGGGCGTACATTGTCAAAAATGTCTTGTCAGTTTGGAAGAGAGTACAAAGTATGAAATTTCCCACATTTTGTCTGGTATGTGTTTAGTAAGCTGTTGTAGTGATGCCTCCTCCCCCTTTGCAAGGAGCATCCTTGCAACCAATTAACCAGGCATCCCCACGAATACTATTCACGTCCACACAACATTTCCCATGTCGTTCGGACATGATATCTTTTCAAGGGGTTGTTGCCAAGGTGGTACCTCACCGCAACATTTTCAATACATGCAATCCAAGGTCCGGACATCAGTCCTCACGGTTTTCAACCACGTGTTCATGACCACGCGTAGGTATACTAGACCTTGTTGAGTACCTGTGGGTCGAATAGCTAAACTCAAGCAATCTCCACTAAGCCCATGCAACCCGCATGCTAGTTTTTCCTTAGGGTTGGGAGGCACCAAGATCCTAGTACATGGTTGCTGAGTTCACATGTTTTTCTGCTCAAATATTGTACTCATCTTTGAATTAGGTGGCACTGGTCTTCTAGAATGCGTAAATGCAGTAAATGTCCAACATTGTACACGACAATGCTCCGACCTAGATGATCTTGGTCTCAACCATCGTCCCCTCATTTCATTCTAAAATGGGTACCATAGGCTGCCGTTCACATCCCTTTTGAACAAGGTTAGCCGAGATGACCAATCTCAACGACCATGGATTCTATCCACGAACAAAGTGTTCATCGTACGGTATTGACCAAATGGGTGTACCATGATCACAATCATTGCGGTACAAGTTGGAAGAACACCTTTTGGATTTCAATTCCATGTGATTGTGATCGAACACTTCCGAATCAGTTCCTTTGATTCTGGAACAACTAGTACCTAAATCGTTTTGCGATTATGTATTCGTCTCCAAAGGTTCCTTTCAAGAACCCATTAATGGACTGTCTTTGCCAAGTTACAACAATTGGTACTACTTCAATGTCTTCTATTGTGTACATTCCGTACTTTAACTCAATAGAGTACTTTTCATATGTCTGATCCAAGGCACTTGTAGAGGGTATCGCTCTCAATGAAGACATCTGACAAACCATCACAATCTTGGATATCACCGTAGTAACATCCAAAAACATGTTATGATTTCATTAGGTAATGTAAATCAATAAAACCATCCCTAAAATCAAGGGATTTAAGTCACCTCACCATGACATTTTGGGTAAGTGAAGCAGGGTTTGACTTCAATGTAGTCATTATGATCTCTCTTGGAGATTGGTTTTGTTCCAACAGATTGGATGTTGGATTTTTCTTTTTCACATCAATGTCGCATAGGCAGTACTATACCATATCTTAGGCATGATCGGAATTCAAGCGCATGATTGAAGAGCGTGACATACACAACTAGTGTACTAAGTATGATTCCATAAACTTTGAGATGTTCCTTAAAATATCAGTAGAATCTGTTGAGAAATATCATTTCTTAAGGGCCATCTTGAAGAGTCCTTTCACATAAATATTTGGTTATGACACACTGGTTGTTGTTTAGTTTCAAAGTTGATTATGACTTGATATGTAGTCACAAGATGTAGGTGCTCACACGTTGTAATCTTAAAGCTATCGGTTCATAGGTAATCTCTACGGTCATAAGCTTTGAAAGCAAAACCTAGACCTTGACGGAATCCTAACTATGTCGTAGTTGGTTTGTATAAATGTTTGAGATCTTCATAGTAAATTTGGGCACCATTAGTAGAAAATGAGTGTCACTTGTTTTCTCTAAAATGGATTTTCACTGAAATCTGGATGAACTAATGTTACTGACATCGGTTCATGTATTTTTGTCTATCAATATCTATAGCACTCTCCCTTGTCGAGTGATGATGTATTGAAGGTGTTTCCTTCAAAACGGTTCAATTATGACATTCGTTCGATCTCATCATACACCAAGACTGACTCTTCTGGTCTTGGACTACCACAATGTTATACATAACCAATCACCTCACCCTTGAAACTGTGTACATAAAAGTGTTTTAGGANTTTGGGCACCATTAGTAGAAAATGAGTGTCACTTGTTTTCTCTAAAATGGATTTTCACTGAAATCTGGATGAACTAATGTTACTGACATCGGTTCATGTATTTTTGTCTATCAATATCTATAGCACTCTCACTTGTCGAGTGATGCTATATTGAAGGCGTTTCCTTCAAAACGTTTCAATTATGACATTCGTTTGATCTCATCATACACCAAGACTGACTCTTCTGGTCTTGGACTACCACAATGCCATACATAACCAATCACCTCACCCTTGAAACTGTGTACATAAAAGTGTTTTAGGAAGTGAAGATAAATGTGAACATTGGTCGCTAAAAAAAACATCTCTACGTCATAAGAATACCTGAACTCTTTTCATGTTTGACAATGAATACATATGTGGGCTCTAGCCACATGCCTTCATGTTCATAAATGTTGAGAAATCCATGGATACAGGAATACACTTTTGGATACATTGATTGTGGAGTGTATGAATGCGGTGTCGATCAACTATACCTCCACAAGCCGTTGAGGACCCGTAGAAGAGTTTTTGTCCCTCTTTGGTGCATTTACAACCCCACTCACAAGTATCCTTTTTTAATAGGGATTTTGGTACAATCATGGAGCCTTTCATCATCAGTTTCGGTTGGGTACCCCGGTTTGTATCTATCACTCATCAAGTGAGAGGTTTTCAATTGTTTCGCCATTGAGAATTCATTCAAGATATCATCCTTGACACATTCAATCACGGACCAATGTTTACATATGTCATGAATAATGATGCACAAAACCTGTAAAAGGTACTGATTCATCTAGTACACACTTTATATATGCGGCATATTGGCAATCTTTGAGGATTGAAGTCGGCGTGCTAACAAACCAGGTCCATGTCACATCTCATGACATGGTCGTGACACAGACTTAGTCGTGAAACAATCGCATTTGCTTTTGAACATTGTAGCATAATGGGACAAGAGATTGATGTAGAGCACGCCCTACGCCCACCAAACCAATTGTTTGGTGAAATAGTGTGACCATTTTTATCCAAAACATCGACATATATCGTCAACTTGTCCAAATTTCACAAAAACGTTGTGATCATTTGTCCATATTCATAACTTCATATCGTGATCAATGCACCAAGAGTTAGTGTATAAGGTTTTTGTGCATGTTATGCATATTTTCCTTGCATGCTTTGTACCCAATTACACGTGGCTTAAGTACCATGGTATGAATTGCATACCTGGACCCATTGAAAAGATGGTTGTCTCCGGCACTTGGTCATGCACTCTGACCCCTTGCTTTCATGCAAGTCGTGCATGGTTTGGAACTGGTGCTCAACCAAGTGGGCTTTTGTACCATGTATGGATAAGGAGTTCTTCCACCTTAATCATGGTCAAATGTTGAGGAAATCATCCTCATCAAACATGTGATCTATCCGTTAAACTTTCGTTTGTAATTCTTTCGAAAGTATCTTTCCACAATGCTATTGGCCGGGTGATGTTTTTAACTTCAAATGGTCATCACTATCAGTGACAACCAAGATTTTTGTGTTGTGTTTACACCATTCAGGTGTAACTCTGATCACCACAGCCGGCTGTGCTAGTTTCTAGCATGCTTGTTGGTTCTGTTTGAAGAATTTGACAGGATGACCATCCTTGCCTTCGTCGAGATGTCAGACAATGTGTTTCTAGTGCTTCGAGTAACGTGCTTGATGAACTTGCCCGTAGAACTACTCTGCGCATAGATCATATGCTTCTTTATTGGTGGTCTACCACAGGCCCGCACGACTAGGTAAAGCGTTGGCTAGTGTATGCAAACGGGGTATGATTAGCATTCATGCTATCGATGTAATCGACATCTCAAACATGTGTTTTACTATCAGAACTAGCATAATAAGTCCAACCAAAACTCACGGTTGAAGTGCATTCCACACCTGTATACGTGGTACATTTGGCACCCATGACAAAAGTGCAACCCGCAACTTTTGTCAATTGTGCAATCAATGTTTATGACAACGATGCATTTCGTACTTGTTTCAACTATCCAACCAACACACTCATCATCCATGCATTCAACATCATGGTAGTCATGCGTTTGGTACTTGCGTGAATGCTACGGCTGTATTTTCCATGTTGGTCATATTTCAGGTGAAACTGGCACTTATCAATCAACGATCATGCGTGAATTTCCACCATTGCATGTGTGTTGAGTGCGGTTGGTACTCACATTCTTGTTTCATCAAAATCCATTCATAATTGAAATACTCAACATTCTTGGTGCAATTGACACCCATGTGAATTTGAAATCAACATTTGTTCTGGTCACATCTCCGTAGACCATGAGCAGTGCATTTGGAATGAGCATAATTGATGCTATTGGCATCCGTGATTCAAGTGAAACTGACAATTTTTTAGCGATGTGTTTGACAACGACTCATTTCTGCAGCCAGCACTTGTGTTGTTGCCCATAATGCAATCGGCACTTACATTGTTGATTTCGTCGATGCCTGTGTAACCGTGAAGTCAAGACTCATTTTGTGCAGTCCGTACGTTTTGTATTGCTGTAATAATCAGATTATTGGTCGTAGTACGTTTGGTGATTTTATTTTTTTAATCAAGAATTCGTCTTGAGGCACATCGTTGCTGTGATTTTACAATCACACTACAATCACCGTTTTACACAAAAACAAATATTTAGCGCATGTACAACCTACATTGGGCCATGTCGTGGCCTTTGAGTGTTCATGCCCTTCGGGTTTTCTCATGAACTACCACAAAATTTGAGATCAATCCACAGGAAATTTGGCACTATCGGTGCTACATTCCTCACATTGAAGCGTTTCCAAGTGAATGGCGTTCACGACATGGAAAATTGTTGGTTTTCCTCCCTTTTGTGATTTGGAACAGAAAATGAAAAGAAAATTAGGTGTCCTGATTTTTCTTTAAGAAGTAAACCAGAGATTTAAGATTTTTGTGTCAAAAATCATGATCAACTTGACCACACGCTTGGGTTTGACCACAAAAGTTTTAAATGTTTCAAACTTTTTCTTAAAACATTCAACATAGAATTCCTCAACTTGATGATTCATGAGAAATGAACAAGAATTTGGCACGTCAAGTGCCTCCTTTTTTGTTTGATGCTTAGAATCTCCCAAGTGTCACATTGTGGTGTGTTAGGAAACCTGTCGGTCTTCCCCTTTTCCATGAACAAGAAAAAATGTAAGAAAATCATCAGGAACTTCTCAATATATTGTAGCGCCAAAACAGAGGCCCATGTCACTTTTACAGCGGTGAACCCATGGCCAACAAGGCCAACTTCGGGTTTAACCAAAGAAATCGTCCTCGCCTCTGGTGCTAGGGGCACTTGGAGGTTTTTTAAGGGTCTTGTCATGTGAAACAAAGCTTGGGCTCGGTCTGAGCTTCAAACATGTTGTTTGGCATCTGAAAAGGATACCAAACAGGACCTGTTTTCCGATTAGTGTGAATCCAACTGGGTTAAGAAAAAATAGGGCATCGTGGCAAAATAACAAATATGGCCATCAAAAGATTTGATTATGACCATCCATATCAGAAAGCATTCGCTTCCGATTGCGCCATGTCAGCACGTCTCATATGGTTTGATTTTGAACTTGATATCCATTCTTTAGTCTTGTGAACCTTGCCCTCAAACCAAGGTGGAAGGAGGCAGGGAAGCTTCCTCCTCACCACCGTTGGGCGGCCAGCCCATGTGAGGGGAGGAGGGATATGGGAGGTTGCCCCCTCTCTTCTCCTTGGGCCATTGGCCTCTCTGGGAGGGAGGGGGAGAGGGGAGGTCGTCCCCATCTCCTCTCCCTCAAGCCGTCTCTCCAAATGAGGAAGGGGGGGAGAGAGAGAGCATCTCCCTCTCCTCCACGTCAGTGCAGTCGCCGCCCAAGGAGGGGGGAGGGGGAGTTCGCCCCTGCCCTCTCTTTGGGGCAGGGGGTTTATCCCTTCTTTCGCCATTGGTGCCATCGGCACCACGAAAGGGGGAGGGGGGAAGGCTTTGACCTCTCTCCTCTCCTTCCGTGCCATCGGCACTCGAGAAGGGATTGAGAGGGAGTAACTCCCCTCTCTCCTCTCCCGTGGGTGCCGTCAGTGCTGAGGGAGAGAGAGAAGGGGGGAGGTACAATCCCTCTCCCTCCGGCTTCCTCCTCATTAGTACCATCAACAACGAGGGATGGAGGGGGTAGAGAGGTGGATTCCCTTTTCCCCTCTCTCATTCCTCGTCGGTGCCATCGGCACCCAGAGAGGTGGGGGAGGATTTCCATCCCCTCTCTCCTCACCCTCGGTGCAGTCTGCGCCATTGACAACGGGGGAGAGGGCGTCCAACCTTTCTCTCCTCCCCACTGGTGCAGTCGATGCCATGGACGAGGTGGAGAGAAAAGCTTGCCCATCTCCTCCCCCTCTCTGCCATTGGTGATGAGGGTGAGGGGAAAAGGAAAGGCTTGCCTCTCTCCTCATCCTTGGTGCTGTGGACGCCATAGTTAAGGAGGAGAGAGGGGGCTCGCCCCTCTCCTCGTCACGTCATCCACAGAATTTTTTCCGAATACTAAGCTTGTTCTGCTAGGCTCATCCTTTTAGGCTCATACATTCGGGTGGGTTCTGCTAGGCTCGGCTCGTCGAGCTCTCGAACCAAACGTGTGGAACAAAATCCCAAGCACCGAGCTCGACGATCATTCGATTCTTCTCTCTCTCTCTCTCTCTCTCTCTCTCTCTCTCNGTCACATTGTGGTGTGTTAGGAAACCTGTCGGTCTTCCCCTTTTCCATGAACAAGAAAAAATGTAAGAAAATCATCAGGAACTTCTCAATATATTGTAGCGCCAAAACAGAGGCCCATGTCACTTTTACAGCGGTGAACCCATGGCCAACAAGGCCAACTTCGGGTTTAACCAAAGAAATCGTCCTCGCCTCTGGTGCTAGGGGCACTTGGAGGTTTTTTAAGGGTCTTGTCATGTAAAACAAAGCTTGGGCTCGGTCTGAGCTTCAAACATGTTGTTTGGCATCTGAAAAGGATACCAAACAGGACCTGTTTTCCGATTAGTGTGAATCCAACTGGGTTAAGAAAAAATAGGGCATCGTGGCAAAATAACAAATATGGCCATCAAAAGATTTGATTATGACCATCCATATCAGAAAGCATTCGCTTCCGATTGCGCCATGTCAGCACGTCTCATATGGTTTGATTTTGAACTTGATATCGATTCTTTAGTCTTGTGAACCTTGCCCTCAAACCAAGGTGGAAGGAGGGAGGGAAGCTTCCTCCTCACCACCGTTGGGCGGCCAGCCCATGTGAGGGGAGGAGGGAGATGGGAGGTTGCCCCCTCTCTTCTCCTCGGGCCATTGGCCTCTGTGGGAGGGAGAGGGAGAGGGGAGGTCGTCCCCATCTCCTCTCCCTCAAGCCGTCTCTCCACATGAGAAAGGGGGGGAGAGAGAGAGCCTCTCCCTCTCCTCCACGTCAGCGCAGTCGCCGCCCAAGGAGGGGGGAGGGGGAGTTCGCCCCTGCCCTCTCTTGGCGCTATCGGTACTAATGATGAGGGGGAGAGGGGGTTTATCCCTTCTTTCCCCATTGGTGCCATCGGCACCACGGGAGGGGGAGGGGGGAAGGCTTTGCCCTCTCTCCTCTCCTTCCGTGCCATCAGCACTCGAGAAGGGATTGAGAGGGAGTAACTCCCCTCTCTCCTCTCCCGTGGGTGCCGTCAGTGCTGAGGGAGAGAGAGAAGGGGGGAGGTACAATCCCTCTCCCTCGCGCTTCCTCCTCATCAGTACCATCAGCAACGAGGGAAGGAGGGGGTAGACAGGTGGATTCCCTTTTCCCCTCTCTCATTCCTCGTCGGTGCCATCGGCACCCAGAGAGGTGGGGGAGGATTTCCATCCCCTCTCTCCTCGCCCTCGGTGCAGTCTGTGCCATTTGCAAGGGGGAGAGGGCGTCCAACCTTTCTCTCCTCCCCCCTGGTGCAGTCGATGCCATGGACGAGGTGGAGAGAAGGGCTTGCCCATCTCCTCCCCCTCTGCGCCATTGGTGATGAGGGTGAGGGGAAAAGGAAAGGCTTTCCTCTCTCCTCAAACTCGACACTGTGGACGCCATAGTTAAGGAGGAGAGAGGGGGCTCGCCCCTCTCATCGTCACGTCATCCGCAGAATTTTTTTCGGATATTAGGCTTGTTGTGCTAGGCTCAACCTTTTAGGCTCATACGTTCGGGTGGGTTCTGCTAGGCTCGGCTCGTCGGGTTCTCGAACCAAACGTGTGGAACAAAATCCTGAGCACCGAGCTCGAAGATCGTTCGATTCTTCTCTCTCTCTCTCTCTCTCTCTCTCTCTCTCTCTCTCTTTAAGGATGTCGATTGATAGAAGGCATCATTCGCAAAATTGATAGGACAAACAGCAAATGGCTAATGGCTCTCAAGCCAATATCACAACCGTGGGCTGTTTTGCGACAAATTGTAGAACCAAAATGTAGGCTCTCCGAATAATCAGTCCAAGGAGGAGGAGCAAATTCTCACCTCAGCCATTTTGGCTGACACGAACCGCACCACAAACGGACATAGTCGACATAAGATATTTTTGTAAACATGCAACCTAAGACCCTATTGTTCCACGTGGCACATCCACGTGTGAATAGGACCCTAGCAGCCAACAAGAGGGGAGGAGTGAAGCAATGGATCTTCTATCGCAACGCTCCAATTGCCTTAAATCCAGTACATGGACTGAATCTGGGCTAGAGGCATACTAGACTCTAGCCCACGGTTGTTTTTCAAACCTCAAATTATGGAGATATCGGTCTCGAGCTCTCAAAACCCGGGAAAAAAGATTCAAATACTGTTTTTAATCTTAAAATGAATCATATGCTACAATTATGGTTATAAAATTATCAATAGATGATAAAGATTGATGCCTCATAATTTACAATCGTAGATATCCCTCGACATTATAGCAATTGTTCATATCATGATATAAGGTATGAATGGAAATGTGTACCCTCATGCTAATCAGGTCTTTTTTTGTTGATACATTTTTTTCTGGCAATCAAGATATCATGCATGTGAAAATCAATTTGTCTCTTTCGCAATATCTAAGATATTACTAAACCATAAATATTCCTAAAAACATCTTTTTTGTCATTTTTAATGGTTGATGTTACACAACATTGATAGGGTCACAAATGTAACATATGTAAAAAAATTCATAGAGTCCTTAGCCACTCATGATGAAATCATAGCAATTCATGTTGATGATTGCCCCTCAGCATGCCTAAGTGTGGCGCCGGGAAGCGTCGACAAGCCGCAAGGGTCGGGCGGATCCCTTGAGTCTGGTACGCTATACGGATGCAGACATTTCTTGCAATGTGGACAAGTGGATGTCCACATCTAGTTACGTGTTCTTCCTCACAGGTATAGCAGTCTTGTGGTGCAGTAGGAAGCATGAATACATCGCCACCGCCATAGTTGAAGCAGAGTACATCACGCTGGCCGAGGTGGTCAAGGAGATGGTATGGCTCCGCAGGTTGCTCGGGTAGCTAGGCATTCCAGAGTAGGAGCCTATAGTGGTGCAAGAGGACAACACTGACTCCATCTTGCTGACCAAAAACCCAATGCAGCACATATGGAAGAAGCACATTGACGTGTGTTATCACTACGCACGAGGCATGGTTGAAAAGGGGCAGTTGGTCCTATAGTACTACAACAGACACAACATGCTTGTGGATGAGCGTGGCTGGGCTTAGGATGACCAGCTATGATGGGATAGAGGACGTAGCGAAAGATAAATGAGAGTAAGCAGGAGTAGCGGGCATGGAAGGTGCAAGGGGAAGAATGTTGAAAAACGACCCCTCCACATGCCCAAGTGTAGCGCAACGAGGCACCAACGAGCCACCAAGGATGAAAGTCCTCGTAGTTGAATCTACAAGCATGAAAATTGCTTGGATCCTAAAATGGAGGAATCCCTAATACTTGACAAGTCAATGAATGCGGTGGAAGTTGTTTCACCCGAATTGGACAAGTAACAAGGGAGATATTAGCTTCTAAAGTTGGGATGTGCACGACGGCTTCCGGAGCCGTCTATGACTTGACTTCTGATGAAAGATCAATCGGAGTGAGTAACAAATGTTCATCTTGATATTTAGCCTTGAAAGACTACCGACGCATCCAGTGGATAATATCCACCGGATCAAGTAGTGCAGGTTGTTACTGAGTGACTTCGCCTAAATCCTTGCTTGGTGTCCAAAACTTAATAGTACATAGTCTATTACTTAAGGACCTAGTCAAAACTCTGACTACAGATCCGCAGACAGGTTACAAACCTTATCATGCCCCATTGTCAAACAAAGGCCAAAAATGGCTGAGGTGCATCAAAATAGTGGAAAGTGGTGTGCTCCTTGGGAAGGGTGCTTCGTATGTGAAGGAAGGCACCATGATGTGTGTGCATGATTGAGGCATTAGGCATTTCTATGGTGGGTGAGACCTGTGCTTCAACAAGCATAACTTGGGATATGGTTTGCTGAATTGCACACGAATTGGTGCATTGGAGATCTCATGACTAGCTCAATACATGCTCAGATCATGTCCATGTACAAAAGTGAACACAAAAGCCGTTATTCCATTCGCAAACTGACTGGATAACAATTCCTACTCACACAGCGTGAGGCGACCCAAAAGATGACGCTCAATCTCAGATTTGCCCAAAATAAAAGACGTGAACCATATGAGAAAGGTTCAATCAACATCGGGACTCCACCTTGTGGATTTTGTGAAAAAGGGTTATGGCCCCACGTTGACCCTCTCCAAGATTTCACGTCTTCCGCAAAACACACGACCGCTAACTTGGACAATATCGCCATGAAGTTCTAAGAACCTGTCAGAGTAGAAGCTGGTGGAGAAGGAGACAATGTCCATCCAGAAGAATGCAGACGACCCAGGCTCAAGGCTCTTGAGGTGGCAGTTTGAGCTTCACCTCATGCATATAAGGTTGTTGGGGGTCATGTTGGGAACGGAAGTCCTCAATGAGGTGACAGTTGTAGATGGGGAGAAGCAAGCTTTAAAAAAGAAGAACACAAAGGCACTCATACTCTTGGTGTCCAGGACAACAAAGTCGCAATGGGGCAAGCTGGCAACCAAAGCTTCGAAAAAAATTTATGCCATCCAACCCAAGTTGCTCCCAAACTAAATCTTCACAATGAAGTGGCTTCTCATGGTAAGCATCAAGGAGGGAGATGATGTCATCTCCACCATGTTGCAGATTGAGTCGTCATCCTCACCATACAACGACGTGGGTGGAAGATCGACACACAGCTGCAGGCAATGACCCTCCTAATGGCCCTACCTGACACTTGGGATCTCCTCATCACCGTCCTTTGACGATGGCTGGAGTGCAAGCTCACCTATGGCGTAGTTGTAGAGTATAGCTACAACAAGATGCACCATGGGAGTTGTGGAGAATCCTCATCTTCTTCATCCGCCAATGTCACCAAAATGCATGGTGTTGGAAGAGGGGCCCAGGGAAGCAGCGGAAAGGGCAACGCCAAGAAGGGCACAAAAAATGTGTGTACATAAATTGCGACAAGGAGGGCCACTAGGCTCATGATTGCCCAGAGGAGGAGAAGGCCGGCGACAAGAACAAGAAAGGCAGGTCACAACTAAACGGCATAAAGAACCACTTCCTCAAGAAGGGCAACAGATGGTGCATGGATTCTAGGGCCAAAGAGCACACCCAAGTTGAGAAGGTGGGGGTTTTCACCTACGACAAGTCCTCCAAGTCAATGGGGGTTGCGAACAAAAAAATCCAGCCGTAGCCGGACAAGTTGACGTGGAGGTGGAAGTCATGGTGGGAGGTAAGAAGGAGCTATGTACAATCTGTGATGTGCAACATGTCCCCATCCTGGCTGACATTGTGATCATTGGCTGCTTGAATGATGAAGTGTATGAGGTGCTTTTTTGCAGGAAAGGTGTAGTGGTGCGCAACGACGGTGGCGGCAAGGTTGTGCTAGAGGCAAAGCAAAAAGGATGTCTCTATCTTGTGGATACTTAGGCAATCCCCGCGGCATTGGATGCAACAGAATCACAGGAGCGCGTCGTCAACATTACTAAGGGAGGAAGAGTTGATATGGAGCATTGGCACAGATGGTTGGGGAATTTGAGGCATGCAACCTTTAAGGAGATGGCGAAGTATGACATGGTACATGACCTCATCATCGATAGTGCAGCAGATGCGGCTGCGATTACAAAAGGAAAAATGTGTGAGCCTTGGATTTTTGGCAAGGCACGACATAAGTTGTTCAACGAGAATGCGACTTGCGCAAAGAACCTACTAGAAGTCGTGCATGGCAACATATGCAGACCATTCAAAATGCCATTAAATAGCGGCATGAGATAGTTTGTCACCTTCATTGACGATTGCAGTAGGAAGCTCTTTGTGTACTTTATGAAGCAGAATGGCAAGGTCATGGACCGGTTGAAGGAGTAATTTCTATCGGTGGAGAGGCAAACTGGCCGAAGGGAAGAGCGCTCCGTAGCAACAATGGCAAAGAGTACGTGGGTTACACTAGGTACAAGGAGCAGCAGCGCATCAAGTTGGCACCCACTATGATGTACTCCCGCAAATCTAAAAGAGTTGCAGAATGGGCAAACTAGATGCTGCTAAACATGGTGTGGACCATACTTGTAGATGTAGGGTTCCCACAAGGGTAGTGGGTGCAGGCTATGTGAACAACGAGCTACACCATAAACCTAATCCAAATAGCAGTACTGAAGGGTGAGGGTGGCTAAAAGATGTTGCAATGGTTTTGGAGTGGGTGCAAGACAAACATGGCACACCTAAAGGTGTTCAGTGCAAGGTGCACGCGATGGTACAAGCATCGAAGTGATGCGACAGCAAGCTACGAACAAAAGCAAAGTTGTACGTGTTCCTTGGCTACGAGAGTGCACAAACAACATATCGGCTATGGGACCCGTGAAAGAAAGTGATCATTCATAGCCGTGATGTCGAGTGCGACAAGGAATAGAGCTTAAACAGTGACATGATAATTGGGAACACTCCAAAACACGGGAAATGATTCTAGATTTTAACTGCAAGGAGGAGCCGATGGACGCAGAGGTGAAACATGCAATGTTGCAGCGCGGTGGTGTAGGAAAGGCAATAGTCGATGTAGAGGAATCTGATGACGATGCAAATGGGCTAGAAATCTGGTGGAAAGATTCATTGAAGGAGGCACTGTGGGTGCCAAAGCGCTCACTCTCAGTGGATTTCGCGTTGGGCGTTGGAGGAAAATCCTTCAGATACACCGTCTATCTGGTTGATGTTTTGACAGAGTGAGAGAGAGCTGTCTAGTAAATGTTTCACCAGAGTGAGCAGAGTCAAACGGATTTCAGTGGAGTCATAACTAGAGGCAACAAATAGCGGGGACACATTTTGATGCAGGCATTGGTAGATGTATTAACATAACGCGATGCATGCAAGCTACATCAACGGAGCCAAAGACCATGTAAGAGGTGCTCGTACGGCCTGAGGGGGAGCAATGGGAGGTTGCCATCGAGTCGAAGTTGGCATCCATTGTAGATAAAGATTTTTGGGAGCTGGTTGAGAGGTTGAAAGATGCAAAGGTGATCGGCTCAAAGTGGGTCTTTAAGACCAAGTTCTCAAAATATGGTTTGGTGGACAAGTACAAGGCATGGATCATGGGAACGAGATACGCACAGTGTAAAGGCAAACACTAACATGAGAATTTTTCCCTTGTTGACAAGTCCACATGCATCTAGGCGATCCCTGTAGTGACAATCGCGAAGAATATAGAGCTCCACCAAATGGACATAAAGATGCCCTTCCTTTTCAATATCATTGACAAAGAATTCTGCATGGATGTGTTGGATGGGATGGAGGCACTAGAGGCCAAGGTGTGCAAGCTGTGGAAGTCCTTGTATGGGCTAAAAGAATGGCCCCGATGCTAGTACCAACAGATGGACAGCATCATGGCAGAACTCGGCTTCAAGCACTGTGAGGCGTATCATTATATATTTGTACGGAGTAGAAAGAATGTCTATGAGGTCGTTACACTCTTGATCTAATCTTATACTCCTCAGACCTGCCATTCCTACAACAACTGAAAGAGTAGCTAAGGAGCAAATGTCAAACATGGAAAAATCTAAGTTCTACTTCAAGGTGAGCATCACCTCGGAGGACGTGCACACTTGAGTAGGGGCACGCCAAATACATGGCCAAGGTGCTTTGGCGGTTTGACATGGAGGTATGAAAACCACTTTGTAGTCCTACATCCACGACCTGTGAGCTAAGTGCGGCAATGGTGCCGACAACAAAAGAAGAACGGTAGGAAATGGTAGGGATGCCCTACCAATCCGTAGAGGGCAACCTCATGTATGCCATGGTGGCGGCTCCGTAGGTCACTGTAGGAGCTAGATGTACCGTAGCAAGAGCCTACGGTGGTCCAATGGGACAACACCGGCTCCATCTTTTTTATCAACAACCTGATGTAGCATAGGAGGACAAAGTACATTGACATGTGTTATCACTACGCATGAGACATGGTTGAAAGGAGTAGTTGGTGCTGTAGCACTATAGTACACACACCATTCTTGCGGATTTTTTCACCAAATAGCAACACGCGGACTAGCACGTGAAGAGCATGGCCAAGCTTGGGATGACCAACTATGATGGGTTGGAGGGTGCAGCGGAAGATGAGTGAGAGAAAGTAGGAGCAGTGGGCATGGAAGGTGCAAGGGGGAGAATGTTGAAAAATTGCCACTCCGCATGCCGAAGTGTGTAACCAAGAGGTGTCGACGAGCCTTCAGCGAGAGGAAATTCCTTGTAGTTGGATCTTGCAACTTGACGGTTGCTCAGATCCTAAAATAGAGGATTTCCATGATAGTTGACAAGTTGGTGAATTCGTTGGAAGTTGTTTCACCAAAATCGGACATGTAACAAGGGAGATATGAGCTTCCAAAAATGGGGTGTGCACGACAACTCTAGGAGCCGACCATGACTTGACTTTGGATGTAAAATAAACCAGATCCAGTAACAAATGTACGTCTAGGAATTTAGCCCCGGAGGACTGCCGAGGCGTCTGGTAGATAATATCCACCAGATTCAGTACTGTAGGTTATTACTGAGGGACAGCAAAAATCCTTCCTCAACGTCCAAAACGTTTAAGTACAGTTTGTTACTCAAGAACCTAGTCATACTTCTGACTATAGGTCCGCAGGAAGGTTTCAAACCCTGTCACACCCCATCATCAAACACAACCGAAAAGTGGATGAGACGCAACAAATCTGTACAATGGACCCCTCCATAGTGATCTAAGCCTTGGGAAGGATGCTTCACACGTGAAGGAAGGGGCCATGGTGTGTATGGATGATGGGGGCATTAGGTGTTTCTCTACTGGGTGAGACCTACGCTTTGACAAGCGTAACTTAGGCTACGCGTGGCCAAATCAAACGCCATTTGCTGGGTTAGAGATCTCATGTTCAGATCATGTCCATGTACAAACATTAAGACTAAATGCTGTTATATCCTTCGTAAACTGATTGTCACCATTTTCCTGCTCACACGACGTGAGGTGACCAAAAAGGTCACGATCAGTCTCGGATGTGCCCAAAATGAAAGACGTGAACCAACTGAGAAAGGTCAAATCAACATCGGGAATTTACCTTGTGGATTTCCCGACAATTCATATTGTTTACTTTACAAAACATGTCATTTTCATGGAAATATTGAACTGATGAGTGAAAAATATTTATCCATCTTTAAATGTTAACGATTTCTCCACAAAATCTCTAGGATAGGAATTATGTATACAAACACGTTTGCTTATGTGTTGATTTTTGAAAGGAGGAATTAGGAGTAGATTGTGATTTGCTTTGGTGAAAGTTTATCCAAAGTTTGGTGAAAGGTTATCCTCCGAAGTGTGTAATTTCAATGAATGAATTTTTAAAGGTATATTTTGAGGGATGATTGGCCATATGTGCTAGCCTTAGATGATCTAAGTGGACCGATGAAATGCTTGAGTAGAATTTTCATATCTATGAGTACATTTGCACTGATTTGACAGTCAAATTAATGATTGGCTTATCTACATAAAACCCTGTGTTCATTTTAACCATAAAGCAATTGAGGTATTGTTAATTTTCCACATTTTATACACGCCACATTCGGTTTATTAGGTACGTATATTTGGGTAATGTCCATGAAATTATCTTAAGGATGTATCGACTTGTGTTCACATGGAAAGCAAAGCACATGTTACCTATTTCTTTGGAATTTAATGTTATAATTCAAACAAGGTTGAAAAGAATATGATAGTCTGGGTGAAATGTATAATGGACGTACATATGTTCTCAGGCATTCCATGTGGGATCATTTGGGAATCAAATGTTTACTTCCTGATTATTGACCTTGAACAAGAATTAACTTAATTTTGAGCATAGTTTTCTATTGCTTGATTCTGGTTTTATCCGCGACAAACTAGAGAACTCATCCCCTCCCCCACCTGAAACCCTCAATTATATGTGATCATTTCACCTGGTGCTTTCCTTGTATAACAATTATTTCTGTGCACTAGTGTATCTTGTACACTTTTGTAATTTTTTACCTTTCCATGAGATACATGGACTCTATACACTTTACCAATACAACTCAACCTTTTGGGGGAGGGGGAAGTCATCACAGGATTTGACCCCCTCCTAGAAGGGTAGAGTGTATCAGCAAATTGTACCTGGGGGGTGTGTTTCTTTTATGTGATGAGAAAAAAACTGTACACTTATGTATATCCGCTCTTCGACCGTTGNTTCGATTCTTCTCTCTCTCTCTCTCTCTCTCTCTCTCTCTCTCTCTCTCTCTCTCTCTCTCTCTAAGGATGTCGATTGACAGAAGGCATCATTCGCAAAGTTGATAGGACAGAAAGCAAATGGCTAATGGCTCTCAAGCGAATATCACAACCGTGGGCTGTTTTGCAACAAATTGTAGAACCAAAATGTAGGCTCTCCGAATAATCAGTCCAAGGAGGAGGAGCAAATTCTCACCTCAGCCATTTTGGCTGACACGAACCACACCACAAACGGACATAGTCGGCATAAGATATTTTTGTAAACATGCAACCTAAGACCCTATCGTTCCACGTGGCACATCCACGTGTGAATAGGACCCTAGCAGCCAACTAGAGGGGAGGAGTGAAGCAATGGATCTTCTATCGCAACGCTCCCATTGCCTTAAATCCAGTACATGGACTGAATCTGGGCTAGAGGCATGATGAAATCATAGCAATTCATGTTGATGATTGCCCCTCAGCATGCCTAAGTGTGGCACCGGGAAGCGTCGACAAGCCGCAAGGGTCGGGCGGATCCCTTGAGTCTGGTACGCTATACGGATGCAGACATTTCTTGCAATGTGGACAAGTGGATGTCCACATCTAGTTACGTGTTCTTCCTCACAGGTACAACAATCTTGTGGTGCAGTAGGAAGCATGCATACATTGCCACCGCCATAGTTGAAGCAGAGTACATCACGCTGGCTGAGGTGGTCAAGGAGATGGTATGGCTCCGCAGGTTGCTCGGGTAGCTAGGCATGCCAGAGTAGGAGCCTATAGTGGTGCAAGAGGACAACACTGACTCCATCTTGCTGACCAAAAACCCAATGACGCACATATGGAAGAAGCACATTGACGTGTGTTATCACTACGCACGAGGCATGGTTGAAAAGGGGCAGTTGGTCCTATAGTACTACAACAGACACAACATGCTTGTGGATTGCTCGACCAAAGCACAACCCGTGGACTGGCATGTGATGAGCGTGGTTGGGCTTAGGATGACCAGCTATGATGGGATAGAGGACGTAGCGAAAGATAAATGAGAGTAAGCAGGAGTAGCGGGCATGGAAGGTGCAAGGGGAAGAATGTTGAAAAACGACCCCTCCACATGCCCAAGTGCAGCGCACCGAGGCACCAACGAGCCACCAAGGATGAAACTCCTCGTAGTTGAATCTACAAGCATGACAATTGCTTGGATCCTAAAATGGAGGAATCCCTAATACTTGACGAGTCAATGAATGCGGTGGAAGTTGTTTCACCCGAATTGGACAAGTAACAAGGGAGATATTAGCTTCTAAAGTTGGGATGTGCACGGCGAATTCCGGAGCCGTCTATGACTCAACTTCTGATGAAAGATCAATCGGAGTGAGTAACAAATGTTCATCTTGATATTTAGCCCTGAAAGACTACCGACACATCCAGTGGATAATATCCACCGGGTCAAGTAGTGCAGGCTGTTACTGAGTGACTTAACCTAAATCCTGGCTTGGCGTCCAAAACTTAATAGTATATAGTCTATTACTTAAGGACCTAGTCAAAACTCTGACTACAGATTCGCAGACAGGTTACAAACCTTATCATGCCCCATCGTCAAACAAAGGCCAAAAATGGCTGAGGTGCGTAAAAATAGTGGAAAGTGGTGTGCTCCTTGGGAAGGGTGCTTCGTATTTGAAGGAAGGCACCATGATGTGTGTGCATGATTGAGGAATTAGGCATTTCTTTGGTGGGTGAGACCTGTGCTTTAACAAGCATAACTTGGGATATGATTTGCTGAATTGCACACGAATTGGTGCATTGGAGATCTCATGACTAGCTCAATACATGCTCAGATCATGTCCATGTACAAAAGTGAACACAAAAGCCGTTATTCCATTCGCAAACTGACTGGATAACAATTCCTACTCACACAGCGTGAGGCGACCTAAAAGATGACGCTCAATCTCAGATTTGCCCGAAATAAAAGACGTGAACCATATGAGAAAGGTTCAATCAACATCGGGACTCCACCTTGTGGATTTTGTGAAAAAGGGTTATGGCCCCACGTTGACCCTCTCCAAGATTTCACGTCTTCCGCAAAACACACGACCGCTAACTTGGACAATATCGCCATGAAGTTATGAGAACCTGTCAGAGTAGAAGCTGGTGGAGAAGGAGACAATGTCCATCCAGAAGAATGCAGACGACCCAGACTCAAGGCTCTTGAGGTGGCAGTTTGAGCTTCACCTCATGCATATAAGGCTGTTGGGGGTCATGTTGGGAACGGAAGTCCTCAATGAGGTGACAGTTGTAGATGGGGAGAAGCAAGCTTTAAAAAAGAAGAACACAAAGGCACTCATACTCTTGGTGTCCAGGACAACAAAGTCGCAATGGGGCAAGCTGGCAACCAAAGCTTCGAAAAAACTTTATGCCATCCAACCCAAGTTGCTCCCAAACTAAATCTTCACAATGAAGTGGCTTCTCATGGTGAGCATCAAGGAGGGAGATGATGTCATCTCCACCATGTTGCAGATTTAGTCGTCATCCTCACCATACAACGACATGGGTGGAAGATCGACACACAGCTGCAGGCAATGACCCTCCTAATGGCCCTACCTGACACTTGGGATCTCCTCATCACCGTCCTTTGACGATGGCTGGAGTGCAAGCTCACCTATGGCGTAGTTGTAGAGTATAGCTACAACAAGATGCACCATGGGAGTTGTGGAGAATCCTCGTCTTCTTCATCCGCCAATGTCACCAAAATGGATGGTGTTGGAAGAGGGGCCCAGGGAAGCAATGGAAAGGGCAATGCCAAGAAGGGCACAAAAAATGTGTGTACTTAAATTGCGACAAGGAGGGCCACTAGGCTCATGATTTCCCAGAGGAGGAGAAGGCTGGCGACAAGAACAAGAAAGGCAGGTCACAACTAAACGGCATAAAGAACCACTTCCTAAAGAAGGGAAATAGATGGTGCATGGATTCTAGGGCCAAAGAGCACACCCAAGTTGAGAAGGTGGGGGTTTTCACCTACGACAAGTCCTCCAAGTCAATGGGGGTTGCGAACAACAAAATCCAGCCGTAGCCGGACAAGTTGACGTGGAGGTGGAAGTCATGGTGGGCGGTAAGAAGGAGCTATGTACAATCTGTGATGTGCAACATGTCCCCATCCTGGCTGACATTGTGATCATTGGCTGCTTGAATGATGAAGTGTATGAGGTGCTTTTTTGCAGGAAAGGTGTAGTGGTGTGCAACGACGGTGGCGGCAAGGTTGTGCTGGAGGCAAAGCAAAAAGGATGTCTCTATCTTGTGGATACTTAGGCAATCCCCACGGCATTGGATGCAATAGAATCACAGGAGCGCGTCGTCAACATTACTAAGGGAGGAAGAGTTGATATGGAGCATTGGCACTGATGGTTGGGGAATTTGACGCATGCAACCTTTAAGGAGATGGTGAAGTATGGCATGGTACATGACCTCATCATCGATAGTGCAGCAGATGGGCTGCGATTACAAAAGGAAAAATGTGTGAGCCTTGGATTTTTGGCAAGGCACGACATAAGTTGTTCAACGAGAATGCGACTTGCGCAAAGAACCTACTAGAAGTCGTGCATGGCAACATATGCAGACCATTCAAAATGCCATTAAACAACGGCATGAGATAGTTTGTCACCTTCATTGACGATTGCAATAGGAAGCTCTTTGTGTACTTTATGAAGCAGAATGGCAAGGTCATGGACCGGTTGAAGGAGTAATTTCTATCGGTGGAGAGGCAAACTGGCCGAAGGGAAGAGCGCTCCGTAGCAACAATGGAAAAGAGTACGTGGGTTACACTAGGTACAAGGAGCAGCAGCGCATCAAGTTGGCACCCACTATGATGTACTCCCGCAAATTTAAAAGAGTGGCAGAATGGGCAAACTAGATGCTGCTAAACATGGTGTGGACCACACTTGTAGATGTAGGGTTCCCACAAGGGTAGTGGGTGGAGGCTATGTGTACAACGAGCTACACCATAAACCTAATCCCAATAGCAGTACTGAAGGGTGAGGGTGGCTAAAAGATGTTGCAATGGTTTTGGAGTGGGTGCAAGACAAACATGGCACACCTAAAGGAGTTCGGTGCAAGGTGCACGCGATGGTACAAGCATCAAAGTGATGCGACAGCAAGCTACGAACACAAGCAAAGTTGTACGTGTTCCTTGGCTACGAGAGTGCACAAACAACATATCGGCTATGGGACCCGTGAAATAAAGTGATCATTCATAGCCGTGATGTCGAGTGCGACAAGGAATAGAGCTTAAAGAGTGACATGAGAATTGGGAACACTCCGAAACGCGGGGAATGATTCTAGATTTTAACCGCAAGGAGGAGCCGATGGACGCAGAGGTGAAACATGCAATGTTGCAGCGCGGTGGTGTAGGAAAGGCAATAGTCGACGTAGAGGAATCTGATGACGATGCAAATGGGCTAGAAATCTGGTGGTAAGATTCATTGAAGGAGGCACTGTGGGTGCCAAAGCGCTCACTCTCAGTGGAGTTCGCGTTGGGCGTTGGAGGAAAATCCTTCAGATACACCATCTATCTGGTTGATGTTTTGACAGAGTGAGAGAGAGCTGTCTAGTAAATGTTTCACCAGAGTGAGCAGAGTCAAATGGATTTCAGTGGAGTCATAACTAGAGGCAACAAATAGTGGGGACACATTTTGATGCAGGCATTGGTAGATGGATTAACATAACGCGATGCATGCAAGCTACATCAACGGAGCCAAAGACCATGCAAGAGGTGCTCGCACGGCCTGAGGGGGAGCAATGGGAGGTTGCCATCGAGTCAAAGTTGGCATCCATTGTAGATAAAGATTTTTGGGAGCTGGTTGAGAGGTTGAAAGATGCAAAGGTGATCGGCTCAAAGTGGGTCTTTAAGAACAAGTTCTCAAAATATGGTTTGGTGCACAAGTACAAGGCACGGATCATGGGAACGAGATACGCACAGTGTAAAGGCAAACACTAACATGAGAAGTTTTCCCTTGTTGACAAGTCCACATGCATTTAGGCGATCCCTGTAGTGACAATCGCGAAGAGTATAGAGCTCCACCAAATGGACATAAAGATGCCCTTCCTTTTCAATATCATTGACAAAGAATTCTGCATGGATGTGTTGGATGGGATGGAGGCGCTAGAGGGCAAGTTGTGCAAGCTGTGGAAGTCCTTGTATGGGCTAAAATAATGGCCCCGATGCTAGTACCAATAGATGGACAGCATCATGGCAGAACTCGGCTTCAAGCGCTGTGAGGCGTATCATTATATGTTAGTACGGCGTAGAAAGAATGTCTATGAGGTCGTTACACTCTTGATCTAATCTTATACTCCTCAGACCTGCCATTCCTACAACAACTGAAAGAGTAGCTAAGGAGCAAATGTCAAACATGGACGAGTTTAAGTTCTACTTCAAGGTGAGCATCACCTTGGAGGACGTGCACACTTGAGTAGGGGCACGCCAAATACATGGCCAAGGTGCTTTGGCGATTTGACATGGGAGTATGAAAACCACTTTGTAGTCCTACATCCACGACCTGTGAGCTAAGTGCGGCAATGGTGACGACAACAAAAGAAGAACGGTAGGAAATGGTAGGGATGCCCTAAAAATCCGTAGAGGGCAACCTCATGTATGCCATGGTGGCGGCTCTGTAGGTCACTGTAGGAGCTGGATGTACCGTAGCAAGAGCCTACGGTGGTCCAATGGGACAATACCGGCTTCATCTTTTTTATCAACAACCTGATGTAGCATAGGAGGACAAAGTACATTGACATGTGTTATCACTACGCATGAGACATGGTTGAAAGGAGTAGTTGGTGCTGTAGCACTATAGTACACACACCATTCTTGCGGATTTCTTCACCAAATAGCAACACGCGGACTAGCACGTGAAGAGCATGGCCAAGCTTGGGATGACCAACTATGATGGGTTGGAGGGTGCAGAGGAAGATGAGTGAGAGAAAGTAGGGGCAGTGGGCATGGAAGGTGCAAGGAGGAGAATGTTGAAAAATTGCCACTCCGCATGCCGAAGTGTGTAACCAAGAGGTGTCGACAAGCCTTCAGAGAGAGGAAATTCCTTGTAGTTGGATCTTGCAACTTGAAGGTTGCTCAGATCCTAAAATAGAGGATTTCCATGATAGTTGACAAGTTGGTGAATTCGTTGGAAGTTGTTTCACCAAAATCGGACATGGAACAAGGGAGATACGAGCTTCCAAAAATGGGGTGTGCACGACAACTCTAGGAGCCGACCATGACTTGACTTTGGATGTAAAATAAACCAGATCCAGTAACAAATGTACGTCTAGGAATTTAGCCCGAGAGGACTGCCGAGGCATCTGGTAGATAATATCCACCAGATTTAGTACTATAGGTTATTACTGAGGGACAGCAAAAATCCTTCCTCGACGTCCAAAACGTTTAAGTACAATTTGTTACTCAAGAACCTAGTCATACTTCTGACTATAGGTCCGCAGGAAGGTTTCAAACCCTGTCACACCCCATCATCAAACACAACCGAAAAGTGGATGAGACGCAACAAATCTGTACAATGGACCCCTCCATAGTGACCTAAGCATTGGGAAGGATGCTTCACACGTGAAGGAAGGGGCCATGGTGTGTATGCCTGATGGGAGCATTAGGTGTTTCTCTACTAGGTGAGACCTACGCTTTGACAAGCGTAACTTAGGCTACGCTTGGCCAAATCAAACGCCATTTTCTAGGTTAGAGATCTCATGTTCAGGTCATGTCCATGTACAAACATTAAGACTAAATGTTGTTATATCCTTCGTAAACTGATTGTCACCATTTTCCTGCTCACATGACGTGAGGTGACCAAAAAGGTCACGATCAGTCTTGGATGTGCCCAAAATGAAAGACGTGAACCAACTGAGAAAGGTCAAATCAACATCGAGAATTTACCTTGTGGATTTCCCGACAATTCATATTGTTTATATTATAAAACATGTCATTGTCATGGAAATATTGAACTGATGAGTGAAAAATATTTATCCATGTTTAAATGTTAACGATTTCTCCACAAAATCTCTAGGATAGGAATTATGTATACAAACACGTTTGCTTATGTGTTGATTTTTGAAAGGAGGAATTAGGAGTAGATTGTGATTTGCTTTGGTGAAAGTTTATCCAAAGTTTGGTGAAAGGTTATCCTCTGAAGTGTGTAATTTCAATGAATGAAGTTTGAAAGGTATATTTTGAGGGATGATTGGCCATATGTGCCAGCCTTAGATGATCTAAGTGGACCGATGAAATGCTTGAGTAGAATTTTCATATCTATAAGTACATTTGCACTGATTTGACAGTCAAATTAATGATTGGCTTATCTACATAAAACCCTGTGTTCATTTTAACCATAAAGAAATTTAGGTATAGTTAATTTTCCGCATTTTATACACACCACATTCGGTTTATTAGGTACGTAGATTTGGGTAATTTCCATGAAATTATCTTAAGGATGTATCGACCTGTGTTCACATGGAAAGCAAAGCACATGTTACCTATTTCTTTGGAATTTAATGTTATAATTCAAACAAGGTTGAAAAGAATATGATAGTCTGGGTGAAATGTACAATGGACGTACATATGTTCTCAGGCATTCCATGTGGGATTATTTGGGAATCAAATGTTTACTTCCTGATTATTGACCTTGAACAAGAATTAACTTAATTTTGAGCATAGTTTTCTATTACTTGATTCTGGTTCTATCCGCGACAAACTAGAGAACTCATCCCCTCCCCCACCTGAAACCCCCAATTATATGTGATCATTTCACCTGGTGCTTTCCTTGCATAACAATTATTTCTGTGCACTAGTGTATCTTGTACACTTTTGTAATTTTTTACCTTTCCATGAGATACATGGACTCTATACACTTTACCAATACAACTCAACCTTTTGGGGGAGGGGGAAGTCATCACAGGATTTGACCCCCTCCTAGAAGGGTAGAGTGTATCAGCAAATTGTACCTGGGGGGTGTGTTTCTTTTATGTGATGAGAAAAAAACTGTACACTTATGTATATCCGCTCTTCGACCGTTGATACATCACGTTCGATGATCAAGGATCAAAATATGTGGATGTAGAAGGACAACTAATGCGCACCGATTCCCCCTATCAGACCTGTTGCTCAAACTCCCCCCCAAAAGGCTAGAGTGTATTGGACGAATGTAGCTAGTCAATGTATCTTTATTCGTGCGATGGAAAAAAATGTACACTTTTGTATTAGATTTCCATTTCTTTTTGACAATCCAGCGTCGCTGGTCATCGGTAATCGACAATCTGCAGTATCATGCACATTGTTTTTTGTTGATCACATAGATCGGATACACTGACCAGATACACTTCGCTAATGTATTCTTACCATTTTCGTGGAGGGGGAGGTCATACCGAGTCCAAGCTTGCCTTCTGCAAATAGCTCGAGTGTATTAGCTAAGTGTATCTGGCAAGTGTATGGGATTTGTGTGATAATGGAAAACATATCCACAGATGTATTCGCATTTGATTGTATCCACGAACACGAAAAAACGGCCAACACATAGTTTGGATTCTCACACCCCCCACAATGTATGATTGTATTAGGATTGTGTATTAGTGCATGTACTATGGTGACCATGTATTTTGTTCACGAATGTATTGTCTATTATTGTAACTTCTTACATGTCTATCAATTATCTTTTGAGACACACACCATATACATTCACATTATACACTTTGATAATTTGGGGGAGGGGCTTGGTCTCTTGCTGCCCCCCCGAAAGGTTAGAGTATATCAGTGAAGTGTATATGGTTAGTGTATCCGGATTATGTGGCTAAATGAAAATAACACTAACGTACAGGGAGATAATCTCTTGTCGAAACACATAAACTATTGATGTAGGGTTATCGATGCTCATGATCGAACAAGGGGCGTTTTGTAAACGGGTACGATTAAATATTGTCACGTGCTTATCGTCGATTTTTGAAAATAGATGGTTGCAAGAGATTTTTTTTATAGTAAAGCAAGATAACGTCGGATTGTTCACTGTGTTGTTCCCCCCTCCCCCCATTGTCATACTGTATTCGAGGAAACAAACAGGGCGTGTATCGTGTACCGTACAAGATCATACAATTTTGTGTTTTTGCTAATGGTTTGAATGTAGGGTCCCCAACCCCCCCAAGATAGAAGGGAACCGGCTTGGCCCTGCTACCGCGAGGCCTAGAAGGAGCCTGAAAAAGCAAAGAAATAAAGTTCAAACCCCTCAAATGTGACTTCGGGAGGGTTTTGGAATTTGTACGTTTTGGGTACAGTAATCTGCACTGACACGCCTTACAGTTCTAACACTTTTCATGTNCGTTTTGTAAACGGGTACGATTAAATATTCTCACGTGCTCATCGCCGATTTTTGAAAATAGATGGTTGCAAGAGATTTTTTTGATATTAAAGCAAGATAACGTCGGATTGTTCACCGTGTTGTTCCCCCCTCCCCCCATTGTCATACTGTATTCGAGGAAACAAACAGGGCGTATATCGTGTAACGTACAAGATTATACAATTTTGTGTTTTTGCTAATGGTTTGAATGTAGGGTCCCCAACCCCCCCCAAGATAGAAGGGAACCGGCTTGGCCCTGCTACCGCGAGGCCTAGAAGGAGCCTGAAAAAGCAAAGAAATAAAGTTCAAACCCCTCAAATGTGACTTCGGGAGGGTTTTGGAATTTGTACGTTTTGGGTACAGTAATCTGCACTGACACGCCTTACAGTTCTAACACTTTTCATGTATAAGTAAAAATGTAAGTCGCTTACTATGAACTTGAAGTGAGGTAATTCACTTAAGCATGGACCTATTTTGTGTTTAAGTTCTTTTGCAAACCTTCTACAAAGTTTTTTGTCTTCAAGCATTCAAATACATTTGCATGTCCGTGAATAGACATCATAAATTCAGTTGTATTGCATCTTCCATGAAGGTTCCATGAAACTTCTAAAGGTATGCATTTAGTATGTAAAATTTATGACGAGTGTATTTTTTTCGGGTCATTAACCATACATGCCTTTATGGAAATCTGGTAGTGAGACATTCGTAGCAAGGGAGATGCCATTTGTCAAACACGTGGAAAGGTAAAAATTGCAATGAAGCAAGCAGAAGACAAACAATAGCCAAACACCAAATTCCACATTGGTGACTACATTTTACTCATTGTGGCGACGACCAAATTGTGAGGGTAGGATTTCAAAAAACTAAACTACAAATCGTTAGGCTTGTTGATGATTGATGAATTATTGAGCCTTTTCCACACCTTGCTTGCCAAAAATCAAGGGCACCTATCTAGTTTCTCTTTTCACCAGGCTTAAGGTTCACCAAGACGTAGGAAGAACTTCCTTGGCATATTTGAAGTTGTTCAATTAAAAATGGACGTTTAAAATCATGGATAATAATGTAATATCCTATCAAATGGCATAGACAAAATGGTAGCACATTGTCATCGCATGAATTGGGGAATCGACATCAACTTTTGTGGGCATATATATGTCATTTTGTTGAGAATCAAAATTAAGGACAACGCCCTCTCTTCTTTCACTGTACTGTCTTCATTGCCAAAAGCGTGTTCTAGAATGGAACACTGACTTGTGCAGCAACTGAACTGTCCACATAGAAGAGGAACAATCCACATGGATGAACCTTGAACTTCGAATGTGTATCATATTTGGTGTCTTTAAACAAAAACTTCCAAGCTCTCAGATCTTTTTAAATGTTTTGGGATAAGTGTCAATTTCCATTTTACAAGAATCTAGTTTTGTAGCTTCCATTGATGACCAGAGGCACAACGTATCTATATGGACAAGGCGGTTCCAACCGGGAAATAGATTCAATGATATGTCAATCTACAGGAAACAAATGTATTCAATCAGTTGTTAGAATAACAAGTTTCTATCATATTCCCCAGTTTTAGATCCATATGTTGTTCTCTTTTGTGGTTTGTTAAAATTATGAACGCTCCACACATAATTAAGCCCTTTTCATTAGTCTTTGTTAGTCACATGCTACCTTAGGACATATTTTCGTGCACAAGTTAGTGACATGTCATTACATTATTGACATAATATTTGCAATAGTGTGTTCAGCTTACACAAACACTTAGAAGTTTTGATGGGGTCAAATCCTTTGAGGAATTTTGGTTTGTCTCAAAATGATGTGCTTTTTGTCCTAAAATTCACTTTGTTGCCAAAGACCATGATTCAATGTTGTTGCACGATGTGTAAGCATCATGTGAGCAGGAACTCTCATTGTGCACGAGATTTTTGGCCTAACAATGTATGAAGCCTCTGATTAAGCTTCATAGAGTTGACAAGGAAGCAAACTTTATGTGCATACAAACATGGGAGTTTTTAGACATGGCCACTAACATCAGTTATTGCTAAGCCAAACACATGACCAAGGACATATGGTCCTCTATTCTTTTGAGCAGGTTGGAATGACACATCTGTTTGTTGATCTTTTTCTTGAAAAGGGTGGCTTTCTTGATTACCATATTCGACTCGATAAAAGTGACCATCTGTTGTCGAATCCATCTTCTTCTTTGTATAATGGTCTATTTCATGGCTATATATAAACGTTTTACATGTGCATGTTTTGTTCGGAGAGTAGAATTTGCATTTATTCAAAGGGGAATTCCTAGGCTCTGCTATCGCGAAGCCTGGGAGGAGCCCAAACATGAATATAGCCCAAGACCCCTAAATCTTCACAGGTTGTTTTAAAAAATGATTTTTGGTGGTAATTTCCTGTCGGCAAATCCGGTTGTGAGGCATTCATACCGGAAGTCAATGATGTGATGCAAAATGAGAAATTATAGCTTGTAAATTGCGATGTGTTATGGGTGAGATATGGGGGCGTAGTATTTGGCCGTCTCCAAAATGAGGAAATCAAGAATAATAACGTTTCTCCCTAGATGAGAAAATTTCCAAAAATTGAATCTGCGGATAGATTGGCCAACGGTCAGGACATTTGAAAACAAGAGAAGATGTGTACCAGAGCTAAGAGAATGAAGGGATGGGGACAGAACCAAAAAATCAAATTTGGTATGATATTAAAATGAGAAATCAAATGTATCTGATTAAAAAAATCATAAAATTTTTTTCCACTTATGGGAGTAGCAGAGAAATTTTTCCACTTGTCAAGGTGAAAGGAAAAAAATGTTTTGATTGCGAAGGTGGAGTCAAATACGTCCCCCTCAAAAGTTTTCAGTGGTTAACAAGCAAAAATAATTTTCCCCCTTGCTTTTAGACACCACATCAATTGCACAAGTGCACAAAAAGGGTGGCTTGTTTACCAACGGGTCACCCTTTTCTGCATATCTCTCAGTAAAAATGGACAATATTGTTTTCAAGGAGATAATGCATTGTGTGTTTATGTGCAGAAAAATAGACCTCAAGTTTTGCCTCGGAGAATGGGAGGAGCGGACAGGGGGATACTTTTATGTGCTCGTTTTTTGAGTGAACAGTTTTTTATGCTCTTCCAAAAGTGTCTCGCTGTCTGTTATCACTTTTTTAAGGCCAAACTATTAGACAACACAAATACACGCGATGTCTCATCTCCTTTACATAACTTTGTCCATTTTTCATATAGAGAGAGAGAGAAACAGAAACTTAATGTAGATGTGTCAACTCCATTTTGAGAACTTGTGTGGTTGATGTGGCGTTGCTAACTCAAGGGGGTCATTTTTGTCTGCTCCTTTGCTATAGGAGACGTTTGATTGGGACATATTTGACTGATCGTATACGGTTGGACAAGTTTTGTCTGCTTGCGTTGACGACGGGACAAATTTGTCTTCTCATTCCGTTAGTGGAGAGAATTGGCTGCTGGTTTCACGGCCGGAAATATTCGAGTGCTCGTTTCAAAACCAGATCTTTTTCTCATTTTCCTCGGACAGAACCCTCTTGAACCGCGTGTCTGAAGCGCGTAGTCGTGAAGTTTTAACGACAATTGCAGCTCACACAGAACATCCATCGTCGAGAGGGTCACATCGACGGTGTGCATACTTGCATCTAATGTCACGATCATCACGCCTAGCCACATCTCGCAACATATTTCATTATTTCGACTTTCACGCCTAGCCAGGCACGGAACTCGTCTCAAGCAGGAGAGCAAAAAAGCGTGGTACACAAAGTCCAGAAGAGTCAGGGAATAACTCGCGTTGAGAGGGCGAAAAGTTCTCCCGCGACGAATATCTCAAGGGATGAAGACGACGATTCGGTCGGTCGGTCATGCTGGACGGGGAAACTCACGGGATTCGCCAAACCGGTACGAATCGACGGTGGCAAAGGAAGCTTGACCGGGTCAAGCTGACTCATGGCGACCAATACAGGAAGAACAAGTATGATGCGCGGAAGGACGACGACGACCGGAGCACTTTCTCGACATCGGCTCACACCGTCGATGTCACACGATCGCGGCCCTGCAAGGTCGGAGATCATCTATGGGAAACGTCGTCGCTGCCACTGGCCGCCAGACACTTGGGGAGGAGCGAGGAGAAAAGAAAGCTGGGATACGATACATTCAACACGTATATACTCCGGTGACATAACACCGCAAAATGTGACCTTTCTCTGTCCAAATACTCAGGTGCCGAACTAGTTTTCATGCTCAATCTTACCGTGCATCTTCCCCAAAGAAAAAAAGGAAGAGATCACTCCTGGAAAGGATGGAATCAATTAATGAAACCTTTTCTATTGGAAAAAAAACCCCCTATAAGAATGACGGAGTTTTATTATGAGCAAAACCATAAATCTCATTAGGGGGTTTCTGTGTTAAAAAGAGGGGCATCACCCAATCACAATATGAAAAAACTAATTTGAAATAAATTTTGTCAAATTTCCTCTCATATTTTTGAAATAAATCCCAAATTAAAACATCAACCACATCCTAGTTGATGTCTAAGTCTAAGTTCTTTCATAAATTTATGTCCTTGTTCTAGTGTGGCCCGACAAATTCCCTTCTTGTGCATAGGGAAGTCCAAACACTCCTTTACAATAATCCCACCAAATTCATAAAAACAAAACCTATATTAAAGAATATTTATTATAATTAGCACACAAAAAAAATTCATCATGATGATTTATCATTAAACGCATCATCCATGTCACATTTCCCTTCCAATTAACATGTCGGTGCTCGGAGCAACACTTGGCTACCTACTAGAATTATACAAAGACCTAGAAATACTCATGTATTGAAAAAATAACAATTATTTCCATTCCCATGTTGGGGGACAAAATAATTATCTTTCCATATTTTTGTATATTTCATGTAAAGGGAAAAAAGATTCTACACACCTTTACGTGGAAAATATGAAATAAATCATTGATTTGAAAATTTATCATGTTTTAACATAAAACTAAATTTCAATATGCATGAATAATATTAGTTTCACAAAATTTGAAAAAATAAAAAACCACAATCTAAACAAAGTTTAATAGAGTTTCAGGTCGGAAGTGGGGGTGTGTACTTGTGTGAATGTGGGCATTTTTGTCAAAATCCTTTTGTGCATGCATGTGTGTGTGTGTGTATGTGTGTGTGTGTGTGTGTGTGTGTGTGTGTGTGTGTGTGTGTATGTGTGTGTGTGTGTGTGTGTGTGTGTGTGTGTACTCATCTTATGTGTAGTGTATGTGTGGGTGTGGGACATTATTATGTAAGAGTGTGTGGGAAGAGCATGGGGAAGTTGAAAGTGTGTTTGAGGCCTATTGAGGTCATGGAGTCAAGCATGTGAATTTCTCTCATTTCGGTGTTAATGTGGACACGTTTTTGGGAATTTTCATGGGAGATAATATTTTTTATTGAAATGGGTTGGAATGAATGTATGGATATTAATGTCAAAAGATGAATGAGAACTCCCTAAAAAATATGACTATCATGTACTAAAGAGAAAGAATGTATCAAGAAACGAAATGATTGATTTAAATTAAGAAAAACGTTCTGGTGAGAAATTTTCATACGGATCTATCTTCTCTTTTCTTATTTTATTTTTGAAGGCTAATCTCAAATTAATGTCTTCTTGGTGGTTTTCACACCAAGGGTGGAATTCAATGAAGAAACTCTCTACACACATGTTTTCATCAGAGGCCCTTTAAGGATGGATTAGTTCATTCAATCTCATTGAATAGGGGTATGAAAATGTAAAACTTATAAATGTACGAATTACGAAGTTTCATAAGTAGAAAGTGAAGAATATTTTTGGGGTTTTTGAAGCATGCAGTGACGCAGTCACTTCGTGCTCTTATGTAGCAAGGGGGTCTTGTTGCTGTCCAAGATCTTTTTGCCTTCCAAAAAAACCCTATACTCCAACATACATAAGTGGAAGACTTGGATAGGAACTTGTAGTTGGAAAAGACTATCAAGTAGAAGTATGGTACAAGGAAACAACAGTGAAACATAGCTCAACTCAATTCTCTGACACAACCTGCCTCATCCGAGGGCAAAACACCTTGCTAGGTCGTCAAGGCTGACTTTGCAAGGGTTTCAGCATAGTCACCGTTCTATCAGGTGAAAAGCCCTCCAGGTGGTCAGGGAAGGCTCCTCTGCACAATTGCAGCCACTGAATGCTTACTAGGTTTTCAAAGGACTTCTGACCCTCCTAGCTAAGGTGTCAGAGTGGTACCAAGCTTACTGGGTTATCTATGGGGAACTCCAACAGATTCCTTTTAGACTCCATCAGCACTACACAGACAAAGCTGATGCCAGACACTAACTCTGGGCTCAATGCCTGGACATAGCTTTTAGCTCAGAGATGGCCAATGTCCAGAGAGGCACCTGTAGCAAGGTTGCTCTCTAGTCTTCGGCGTAGTCTGGCCACCTCTTCCAGGTAGTGAGGCCTTTAGGTAGTCAGGGGCGTCCACCAACCTAGGCTAGGAGAAGGCTGCCTGGCTAGCATGGGTCTTCAGTTGAGATATTCACTACCGAGTCTTGGTTTGAGGTGTTGTCTGGCAAAGGAGGTCTCTTCGTGCAACTTGTAGAGTTGATGGATTTGCCAGAATGACTGAGTCTTGTATGCTTTTATATTTTAATCCTGGCAAGTTAACCAGCTGCTCTGTGCTTAGAAGAAGCTTCATGCTACAAGGTCTTAGCTTCCTCATCAAGGAATCTTTCCGGTCCAAGGCACGCAGCTTCCTCCTCAAGGAAGCTTCTAGAGTGCTGAGAACTTAATCTTGGTCCCAACTGTGGAGTCGTGTATATTGCTGCTCACGTGAAGCGGTCCCCACTCTTAGCTCGGCATGCAACTGTTGAGTCGTGCATGTAGTAGCTGATGCAGCTACGACATTGTGCATGTGGTAGTTCATGCAATACCAAGTCATGCATGCACCACCTGATGCAGAGTGGTCCCAGCTCCAAAGCTCTGTTTACATATGTTTATGCAAGCGGTCCTAGTAGTCTAGTCAGGTGTAGCCCCACCCTGACTAGTCCAGGCCAAATAACCAGTTGTGCTTGCTTCCACTATGCAGCTGCTAACCAAGCTGGGCCAGCACGTATGCAAAATCTTGCTGTGAATGCAACACACAAATCTAGGATCCTTTCCGCCCTTGGAGCTGGATGCCCGAATGTAATATAGTCTATATAGTAGAAAATTCCTGATCAAGCCACACGCAAGTATTTACAGATTAAAAACCGTAACTTCTCGTACAAACCTCCAATTGTCAATTCGACTTTGCCATGTCAAAGCTAAAGCTCAGCTAGTTATCACTCACTCTAACACTCCTTGTCAATAGGTGCGTTAATGAATGTAAAGATTGTCGCAAACGTTTTGAGTGGATAAATGAGTGATTGGTGGAGGTTTCAGCTACTAAAAAACTTTTTTTTGTCAAAAGAGACCTCCGGATCGCTCTTGGGTGTTCTCCGGCTGCTAGGAATTTTTGGAAAAAATCCGGACTCAAATCGGTCAAGTATCCCCATGGAAAAGCTCAATCTAAGCTTTCCACGGTTTTGTCGGGGCCATTTTTTGGTCGAAGGAAGTTGGTTGGAGCACAAAAATGAAATTCGGTGAGGCTCAGTTTGCCACCCACTCACCATTGAGGTTGCTTCATGCAAAAAGCAACCTCCCACAAATCCAGCCACCATTTCTCTCATGCACAGGCTTGGCTATGTAGATGAACGCTTTAAAAGCTTCCACATACGTGGCGCTTGCGAGGCGAGACCGTTGCTTGAGACCGCCTGCTTGGACCGCCAACCTGTTACGGCCATCCCTTGCCTGGTTTTATAAAAGCCCGCTACCAATCATTCTTTTCTGATGTTGTAACCTTTTGCTCCCCTTGGAATTATAGCCACTTGCTTTGACGATTCCACTCTACTGCTTCTGTTGCATAGTCCAGCCATGCCCAGCTGTTGCAACCCAATTTTGCCAGAGCTTAGGCACTTAGGGTGCCCCACGTCTGTTCTTTGTCAGCTCCTGACTCTTTCGGTTATCTCTGGTGGCTTTGAATTCATGGTGTTGTCACCGCCTTCACAGTTGCCCAAGTGGTTTTCACCGACGTTTTTGGTCATTGCTTTTTTATTTTGTCGAATGAAAAACTCATTTCCCCACCTTTTTTGAAGAGTATTCGGGCTACCCTTCATGGGTACTCTGCGATCTATCGACCAGAATCGCGCCCCTTCCCCTTTTCTTTTCTCTCGTAACAAATCAACTACGTCAAGCCAATCTCTTTTCTCGCTCCACCGGCCATGGCCTTGGCCTTGACTTCGTGCACGTGGCCCTCTGCCACCATATGTCGCTTGAGGGGCAGACTTCGACATATCTTTTTTTTCCGGCTGGTCTTCCCGAGCAGAGGCCTCGCTCTCTGCTGACTGACTAGCCACCATGCCATCACGGCAAGAGGCTTCTTGCCAACTTGCTGTCCCAACAAGGCCTTGTCACATAGGTGCCTGCCGTCGTTGCGATGAGCTGGTGCAATGTCCACTTTGAACGTCACTCCCCTCCCCTCCTCGCTTAGCGCTCCCATCATCAGCTCCTGTTTCGCTTGCAAGAGCGAGATCTTTTTTTTGTAGTGAGATTTTCCTGTCGCACAACATCGCAAACCAAAGCTCAACCTATTATAGCCGCATTCCTCATCCACAGCTTAGCGTATGCACCATTCTTTGGTATTAATGTTAGCAGATCACGCCAGCGTAAGCGGTTAACTCCAGTGTATGAACCGTGCGACAGGAGCCACTGCAAGGAGAATTAAAGTTGTGACGTGCTGTTACCGGTTTTTGCTTCTCCAACTGTTCCTAGTACATTACTACTACACCAATTGCTAGTGAAGGAGGGTCTACGGCGACAAGAATTAAACTCTCCCTACAATTTTTTTGGGGGTGAGGATCCCCAAAACTGGGTTCCAACCTCTGAAAAAACGAGATTCCACGTTTCCATAGTTTCCTATTTTTTAACCATCACACAGCCTGTAGTAAACACAGGGCATCTCCTATTTTTACAATTTCTTCTGCTGATATTATTGATGCTATTCATACTCGTTGCTTCCACCATATAGAAGGCACCACAAACTTGGTTGGCGTTATAGCTTTGATCCCCATTACAGACGAGCTTAGCCACACAAGCATGGCGCTGAGAGGCCATTCAACTATTGAGAGTCCATGATTAGGCTCTCCAAATTGAGGTCGCTCAAAGCATCTTCAGTATCTCCATGTGTGTAGGGTAGCCACGTCACGCGTTCACCCTGCCAGTGGTGAGTGATGACAGCCATTGTCATCCTTTCAGGCTTCAGTTGTAACTTCTGCTTCTTGCTAGCGACGGGGATCTACTACTCTAATTGCATGTTAAATATGTCCGGACATCCTTGTGCTCTGATTCATGTTTGGGTTCTTGTAGCCTGCAGTGACGAAGTCTGTGCGTGCTCTGATGCAACAAGGGGGTCTTGCTATTGTGTACGATCTCTATGCCTTGCAAGCAAACATTGTAGTTCAATGTGCGGAAGCGCAAAACTTGGAATGAAACTTGTAGTTGAAAAAGACTATCAAGTACAAGTATGGTACAAGGAAACAATGGTTAAATATACCTCAGCTCAATGCTATGATACATCCTGTCCCATCCGAGGGCAAAACAACCCTTTAGTCCATCAAGGCTTTCTTTGCAAGGGTTTCAGCTTGGTCACCATACTTTTAGTGAAATGGCCTCCAGGTTGTGAGGGCAGCCTCCTCTCCATGCTGGCACCCATTGCCAGCTTACGAGGTTGTCACAGGAATTCTGACCCTCTTAGCCAAGCTGGCAAAGTGTTGCAAGGCTTACAGGGCTGACAGAGGGGAACTCCAACAAAGTCCTTCTAAACTCGATCAGCACGACACAGATAGAGCTGACGCCAGACACTAACTCTGGGCTCAATGCCTAGACACAGCTCCTGGCTCAAAGATGAGCAATATCCAGAGAAGCAGTCGTAGCAAGGCTGCTCTCCAGTCTTGAGCGTAGTATGGCCACCTCTTTTAAGTACTCAGGCCTTCAAGTAGTCAGGGGTGTCCACCAACCCAGGCTAGCGGAAGGCTACCATGCTGGCATGGGTCTTCAGTTGAAAGAGCGACTGTAGAGTCTTGGTTTGAGGCATTGTCTTGCAAAGGAGGACTGCTGGTGTAACTGGTAGAGTTGATGGACTTGCTGCTAAAGTTTTTGGAGTTGCTGGACTGACTGAGTTCAGTCTGCTTTTATATCGGTATCTTGGCAAGTCGACCAGCTGCTCTCTGCCGAGAGGAAGCTTCCTATTACAAGGTCGTAGCTTCCTCAAGGAATATTTCAGGTCCAAGGCACGTAGCTTCCTCCTCAAGGAAGCTTCACGAGTGCTGACAACTTTGCCGTGGTCCCAACTACTGAGTCATGCATGTTGCCCGCTGAAGTAGGTCGGTCCCCACTCTAAGCTCTGCCTGTAGCTACTGAGTCGTGCATGTAGTAGCTAATGCAGCTACTACGTCGTGCATGTGGTAGTTGATGCTATACTGAGTCGTGCATGCAATAACTGATGTAGAGTGGTCCCTGCTCTAGAGCTCTGCTTGCATATGTTGATGCAACCCGTCCTAGCATTCTAGTCTGGTGCAGCCCCACCATGATTGGTCTGGGCCAAGTACCCAACAGTGCGTTGGGTACTTCCACTCTGTAGATGCTGACTAAGCTGGGCTAGCAGGCATGCACAGTCCTGTTGTGCATGCAGCACAGAAATCCAAGCTCCTTTCCCCCCTCGGAGCTTGATGCCAGACTTTTGTCTGGCCTGTACAGTAGAAAATTCGTGGTCAAGTCGCACTTGCATAGTTTTGATTAAAAATCCGTAAGTTTGCGTAAAATTCATCAATTTTCGAACTGACTACGCCATGTCGAAGTTGTCACTCAGCGTAATTATTGTTCACTCCAACAAATATGATATTCCACCATGAAAGAATGGAGCACGAGAAAAGGTGGAAAGCGGCATGTGTAACATTAATTAACAGTAAGGATTGTATCTATGCTCAAGCTCTTGGTGTTAAAAGGGACGAATGAACCAAATTCTTAATTTTCAAGAACATAACGTTGAATGAAACAGTAAAGAAATTTATCAGGATTCTAACCAAGAACAATAGGTTCGATACCCTAAAATGATGTGAAGAATCAGGTTATAGTTTTCCCCAACAAAGAAGTGACCATATCCACGTTTTGCACATTAACCACACCATATGCAAATTTAGGGATTTCTAAATTTTTTGTTTATGCTATATCTAGCGAGTGTAGGAAAAAGCACTATCGAAACGGACACGCTATTTCAACGCCACATTCCATTCAACAATAGCATGCTAACGTTCTCAGACATGAATTGAAAGTCACAAACCCTTCAATAGAGGGGTTTGTGACTTCTCACTAAGTTTTGTGAGGGTTTTGAGTGGGGGTTCTAAAACACGCGATGCGTTGAGATGGAACTTGTTAGGCCCCGCTCCCATGAGCCTAGTAGTAGCCCATGAAAATAAAAAGGATAGATTTGTTCTAGGTGCCGTGTTTGACTCCCCTCCTAACGCGGACTGCCTCCCTTTGGGATTCGTACCTGGATACTATCGTACCACCTCCTCGTTACTTGGAGTGCCCTATTCTGGACGCGCTCCCCAATTAGCTGTCCATGTGATGGGGAGTGAATGTAAAACATGATGGCCAAGAAAATGAAACATGAAGAAATGTGCAACAAAACCGGATGATGCTAGTATTGATTCAGCCGACACCGGACAAATGGATGTCAACATGATTTGATGAGCCAAGAATGCACCACACAACAAATTGGCCAATCAGAAGGGAGAAATAAGTGAGAAGGGCAAGGGCCTGTGTGAGTCACTTTCTCCACTTGACGAATGCCGAGACAAAGATGCCCACAGAATGATGTACCTCGCGGGTCTCTCATTTTTGGGTACTACTCCTTTCAACAGAAGAAATGCTCGTGTGCATAAGACTATTTCTGTCGAGCCTGCAGAAAATACACAAAGGTCGTCGTCGATTAGCATCGTTGTCTACTCGGTTTGTAGAAGAGAACATGTGAGATTGGTTTCCAACGATAGCAAGTCCTCGTATATGTGCGGCTTGAAAACAGGCATAAAATTGTCATAAAAATCCAAATAGATCATTTATTGTTTATTGAATCATGTAACAGGTTCCTACCATCGTCACGATTTGGCCCTCTCACTTCGCCTCTATGCGAGTCGCAAACCAAGCAGTTAGTATATATGTGCCCAAAAATAATAGTCTAGAACCCCAAGTGCAATCTGAGGTATGGTTAAAAAGCGGCTTGCATGTACCAAAATGGAATTTTTGCTCAATATTTGATCAGCGATAAGCATTTTTTTGGTAATATTAAACCCCCATTCGTGGATGCAGAGTTTGATGTTTACGGAGCCGCTGTCCGCACACACATGGAAAAGCCTAGAACTGTGAAGGGGGTTTCCCGAGCCGAAAAAAATTTTAGTCGCTTGATCGCGATTGTTATGAAAGCGGGGGTTTTACGTATCCCCCCCCCTTGCTTTGAATGATGGCGACTTATTGCCGATTGGGCATGGCCTTGAGAATGGGTATGGATAAGTTTGTTGTTTAACTTTCTTGATATGGCTATTATAATATGCATTTGACAGATATCTCTGGGTTTTGTCTATGCTTGTGTGAATATATATGAGGTATACCGCCCTTTTTTTTTTGCTTTTTCGTCCGCGGATGGAGTATTCGGTGCAAGGTTCTGGGCGGCAGAGGGAAGAAGCAACCTGCGGCCACCGGGCTTGTCGCGTCTCCGTCCTCTCGAGTCGCT
>SZWC01008538.1:5281-47381 GCA_023375785.1 Penium margaritaceum
ATCTACATCTATATCTATATCTATATCTATATCTATGTCTATATCTATATCTATATCTATATCTATAACTATATCTATATCTATATCTATATCTATATTTATATCTATATCTATATCTATATCTCTATCTATATCTGTATCTATATCTACATCTTTATCTATATCTATATCTATATCCATATCCATATCCATATCCATATCCATATCCATATCCATATCCATATCCATATCCATATCCATACCTATATCTATATCTATATCTATATCTTTATCTATATCCATATCTATACCTATATCTATATCTATATCTTTATCTTTATCTATATCTACATCTATATTTATATCTATGTCTATATGTATTTCTATATCTATATCTAAATCTATATTTAAATCTATTTTTATGTCTAAATCTTTTTGTACATATATGTGTATCGATATCTACATGTATATCTATATCTACAACTACATCTATTACTAAATCTAGATGTATTTCTATATCATATTTGTATACATCTCCATTTTTGTATTCGTATTGATGTTTACATCTATGTAGTGCTACATGTATGTTGATATCTATGAGTATGTTGAAATGATCTGTTTACTTATTTGTATACATATACATACATATGTTGTAGAATATGTATTCATATGTACATCAATTGAAAAATTCTAAACCATTAAATATTGATTTTTTTCAGTTTCATATTTTTTTGAATTTTGAAACGCTTTTATGAAACGAATCTCAATGTTTTTTGTTAGAAAGTAAAGCAAGACATATGCAACAACTTACACATGAAATTTACAAGGAAGAATAAATTCAAATGCTTATTACGGAATGAAAGAATTTTTCTCATTGAAGTACGTACTTAGGTTTTCATTTTCGTGTTTGTGCAGCCTCTTATTTTCATGGTTGACCCCAAATGAGTTCCAAAAAAGAAGTAATTACATGGAATTCGGTAAAATTTTTGATAATGTAAGTTGGTTGTACTATTTCAAACATTGTCGCGTTGACTATGTACTTGTTTAGTCTTGAATTTGTGTTTTCTTGGTGTTCGCTGAATGCGTCAAGTCCATTTTATTGCTGGGCGGTCGGCCTTCACGTGTTCGCACATCTTCTCAGCAAGAACACGATGGGGGTACTCAAGACGTCGGTTGATGCTGCTAAGTTTTGAGTACCCTCATTGAAGGAAAACATTCTCACACCCCCTTAGATTCTTTTCCACCGTTAGCTACCCCCATCAAGGACTTTGCTGTTTAACTAACAATGTTGGACCTAGTTGTTGCTAAGTGGTTGTTTTGCTCTTAAAATGGTCAACGTTGTTGCGAGCACGTCACAAAGGCAGCAATCAACGTTTGCGGAAATCAGTTACTTAGAATGCTTTGCAAGGCAACCACAACTAAAGTCAAAGTAAATTTACAAAATGAACGCACCACGTCCATGTTGAAACAAACGAAGTGTAGATTGTAAAAAGGTGGACGTTACCAGGCAGAACACAATTTGGAGAATATGGTACGTTTGAGTAATTTACAATTAGCGGTAGGTGTACTTTGATGACAAGTGTCGAAATAATCAAACACGTATATACAAGTGTTGAGATACAAATGCGACGGAGTCGGGTCGTCAAGTTGATTTTCGAGCGATGCGTGTGGAGTTGCGTCATGATGTTACGTACCAGACGTACACAAGTCCGTAATCTTCCAAGTGGGCCTTTCTCCGATTACACAAATAGCCCACCACGTGTCGAGACCTTGAATATTCAGTCTCACGGTCGAGGGCGATTTGGCCAACTGCCCTTGCCCTCATACAAACCTTCTCAAAAAATTTGGGAACTCCGATCACTTCCGAGAATCATTGACAGAAATGTCACAACCTTTCCTTTGACTTCTGGACGCATCAATACATATCTCAATTTATGAAGATGCATCTCGCATCTTTATTGTGGATCCTATAAGCCCCTCGATTCCTTGGCGGAACTTCCCTAATCTAACCACTCACAACGCCACTCCATATCTGTCGCTTGACAATCCACCCAATGACCCCGATTGTGCCTCATTTGTAACTCGACAATTATACATATGTTTTTTATCATTTTGACACTTGTAATTGAAGTACACTTATGACAAGTTATAAACTTCTCAAGTGTCCCAAATTCTTACTCGTGTTTTGCCTCACAACTTCTACTTCTTCACCATCTACATTCCCTTTGGAATAACACTTGGTATCAGAGTGCACCAGTACTACAACGTCATCTGACTACCTTATGCATCCGTGCGACTACCTCGCACAAGCCATCAACGCATCTCACATGTCAAGACTTCGTAGACTTTGTGACTACAACGTGAAGAGAGCGAGTGCACCCGACGACCAGCAGCGGGTCTTCGATGACCTGTTCAGTGATGGAGGAGCAGAACATGCTTATGCATGCAAACCCTGAAGCAGTAGCAAACGTTGGCGTGGCAGGCTAGGGGCACGTACATCAACCCTTACGCGTCTGACAACCAACCTGGTTGCAGATCCAACGGTGATAAACCAGCCACCCGTACCGATAGCCTCAATGACGACAGTAGAAATGATAGGTGGCACCGGTCGACAGGTGCGGATCAACGAGAAACTGACAAACTACATCTTTGCGCTGCAAAGGATGAACTGCCATGTGCTCGAACAACTCAACATCGCGATCGACGCTCTTAACAACCCAAGTGCACGCGGGGTGGTACTCGTCAAGAGAAATACCAAAATCACGAGCAAACCCAAGATTGGTCTGGCCCCTCTCGGACCATTCGATCCTTTGAATTCAAAGGGACCAATGATTTGGATGAGGCTGACGAGTTAAAGGTGAAATTCACCGCTATTACTTTCTACGATAATTGAAAGAAGATTGACTTAGCAGCCGCGCTTTTCCGTGGAACGACACTGAGTTGGTGGTCTGATCTAAAGGCCATCTAACAACAGTTTGACATCAGGAGGGCCTCATCAACAGCCAGTTTCAACCATCTCATATTGCCCACCGCAGGCATTCTACCCTTGGAGCAGATCAACCCACAATGGCAAGCCGCACTAGCGCCACCAACCGACTTGAACGAGTTCTCGAGAGAAATGCTCACACAAATCCGACTATTGAACGAGAAGTCCAACGCTTTGTACAAGCTCTAGTGTCCCCTTCAGCAGTCCAGCGTGACAGAGTACACATGTAGATTCTACGAGATCATCACTCATACAGACATCGCCCCAAAAAGGCTTTGTTTTCACTACAACAATGGCTTCAAATGAGACATCCAACCAGTCATTTTGAGCATCCAAAACGACTTACTGCGGATGATCGCAACATCAGAAAGAATGAAGAGCTCCAACTTCAACGCTCAAATCCAGGAATCCTACGCTCGGGGACCTCCCAACCACAATTATCGTGGAAAAAAAAGGGCCTATTGGTGGAATCCTAGACTTTGATGCAAGTGGACATCATGTACCAAGGAGATATGCGCACCTGCTACAACTACGAAAGAGTTAGGCATATTACTAGTAACTGCTGAAGCAAGAAGTAGGCTAAAATCGGGGGGGGAGGTGTAGAAAAACAAGTTAGGAAACAACGGAATAACTCCCTTTTACCCACCATTTGAGCGTTGACCCACCCAAATACACACTTTTTCAAATCATTAGCCAGTATATCCAAAAAGGGTGAATAGTGACTAACGGTGAATGCCGTGCCCACTTTTGAGAGAATATGCACATAATCCTGAAATTTTAGTCACATTTTCTCACCGATTGGGAATAACGGGCATATCTTTTACAAATTAAGAAATTTTCTCCTGATTTCATTTCTTTACGGTTTGAGGAATTATTCTGTGTGCATTAATGTGAACCTCCTTCACTTTATTGAGATATGGCCAACTTTTGCCCATGATACTGGCAGGAGGATTTTTTTGAAAGTGTGTCTGATGTCATTTTTGTTAAATGAGGACTTTCCATCATTGCGTCTTTCCACAAAAACAACGTGCTGGAATATGGTCCTGCACCTGATATTTCTGCCACCGAATGGATGATGGCATAATCGGTCACGCGACCAATATAGAGCACAAGAGGGAGGGGGTTGGGGGGAGGGGGGAAGGGGTGGGCTGGCCCTCTCCGTTGCAAATGCGGAGGACAAGCCAGAGGCCACCCCTTCCCACAGCGAGGGCTCGCCGACGAACACCAGCTCGCCAACGGCAGCAGCTTGCCGATAGCTAGAAGCTGCCCGCCGAGCAGCTCGTTGGTCGTCGGAAAGCCTGTTCTTCACCAACGGCCAGTAGCTTGGTGGCTGACGGCATGGAGCTCGCTGGCTCATGGCCAGTGATTACAAAGCCACAAATCCGCAATGTTGTAAGGGCGAGGGCTTGAGGCCCACGGCCTCGAGCCCTTGCCCTCGCCCTCTCATCCCCCCCTTGATCATCAATTATGAGCATGTACAAGGGAAGAAAGAGAGAGAGAGAGAGAAAGAGAGAGAGAGAGAGAGAGAGAGAGAGAGAGAGAGAGAGAGAGAGAGAGAGAGAGAGAGAGAGAGAGAGAGAGAGAGTGAGATAAAAAGTGCAGGAGAGATGCGCGTGGGAGAGAGGAAGGAACGAGGAGTGGGTGCAGCGACAGGGGGTCCATTTCAAAGTATTTGCGATGTGCACGGGATGGACTTGCTACGCACAAAAGTGGGTGTCGAAGTCATATGGTTACACGTGGGTGACGAGCACAAGTTTTCTCAATTTCTTTGAAAAGAGAAAAAAGTGGGGAAAGAGTAAACACCCGGAGAAAACGTGGGGGATCAGGTCTGTGATTCCCAAAAGATGGGTAATGTGCACAGAACGTTTTCAAAAGGTGGGTGAAAAGGAATCCCCCTTAATAGCAAAGGGTAGGGGTGGAATGTGCGACTCTTGTCCGTGTGGAGCCATCTATGCCAAACGATCACCCATCTGAATGGCCTACGATGTAGTAGAAGGCTTCTGAGATTGTGAAGTTCAACAAGTGGTATGAAGATAGTTTATTGGCTATATTGCTAAGAGTGCAATCCCGAGGTTGTAAAAGTCGCAAAACAATACCGGCACTAGTGGATGAAGGAGCTTCTCATAGCTTTGCAATTGACATGATTCGCAAACTAGGTTTGGAGACAAAACCAGGGGTGTTTGAAGGAAAATCCGTCAATGGGACATAGCAAACATGGAGAGTCTGAGAACCACTACAACAATAAGTAGGGAATCTAATGGATGTAACGGTCTCGAGGTCTTGTCGAATGAGTGACTAGAAAATCATTGTCGAACGTGATTTCCTGCACCGACACAATGTGTAGGTTGACTTGAATAGCGACAATGTACACGTGTAAATAGAACCCTTAATGAATAGCGGCCATGTTTACGCTATGGGCATTTCGAGTTCACGGTCATGTCTTTTGGACATACGAATGCCTTGAAGACGTTCATGGCAACAATGACCAGTATATTCCGCCCACACCTCAACAATTTTGTCGTGGTATACCCTACTGCTCTTTGATTTCAATGTTAATTGTATTTGAAGTGGTCTAAATTTGTCGAAAATGGTTTTTAAGTCAAAATTTCAGTTTAAAAAATTTATTTCCTTAATTCATTCGTCGAATTCAAAGGGTGTGGGTCATTTTTTCATTTCCAGGTTAAGCTACGATTATTATATTGCTAGGCTCAACTACTTGTCTAATTTCTTTTTTGGTGAGTTCCGGTCAACTCTCGCCGCTGAATACCGGGCCGAGGGCGTCGACGGCGAGTCAAACACTCGAGCGCTCGATCGCTCGAATGCCCGAATGCGGCAGTTCGCACCATCGAGCGGTTCGTCCTACCGGACTTCGTTGAAATCCAAAAACTAACCCTACATTTTTGTCGAAATGAAGGTTATGGACCCGTATTCACGTCGAATTAAAGGTTATACCTAATAAATTAGAAAGTCGTTTTTTTTCGTCGAAAATATTATGGTTCATCTCAGTCGTCGAAATCCAAACGCAGTAGGGTACCTTGACAAAATCTTGGTGTACAGCCGCATCCCGAAGGAGTACGATGGACAACTCTGAAAGGTTCTCAGAGTTTGACAAAGAGAGAATGTTTTTTGAAAACTCTCAGAGTGTGAATTTGGTCTAAATTTGATCGAATTTTCGGATCACGTCATCAATGGCAGGCGGATCACCATGGATAAAAAAAACGGCAGCAATCATTGATTGACTAACACCGACCATTATTCAAGACGTTCAAGTTCTTCTCGGAATCTGCAATTACTACCGGTGTTATGTACGGGATTATGCTGGAGTGTCAGGGCCTCTCTCCGACCTCACTCAAAAAGGAAATGAGTGGCGGTGGTAAGACAGCAAACAAGAAGTGGTCACCGCTTTATAGAACACTTTGACCTTTGTGCGAGCCCTATGATTAGCCAGTCCAATTGTCGAATATGTCATGGCTATGGACGCCTCAAATCAAGCCATCAGCGCGGTCCTCTAACAAGACCATAGCAACGGAGAGCAAGCGGTCGCATACATGTCATGAGAACTACATGGACCGCAACTCAACTACTCCATACACGAGAAAGAGATTTTGGTGGTCGTAAATGTATTTAAGACGTGGCAGTGCAATCTAGAATGTTGCGGATGCATCATGCGCACCAACCACTATGCGCTGAAGTTTTTTAAGACGCAACCAAATTTCAGTCGACGTCAAACCCGATGGATGGAGTTCCTTGAATCCAGGTTTGACTACGATATCGAGTACCAACCAGGCAAAACCAACCCGGCAGATGCGCTCAGCCGCCGACCAGACCTGATGGCTGAGGCAGCAACGCTACAGCTGCAATGAGATCTCTATCTCAAGCATTTGTTCACATGCGGCAACGACCAGCATGGCGCATACGACAAGGAAAAATTCTGGTATGATGCACCTTTTTTTCAGCAACGATTCACTCGCCAGGTGGTCGTTCCTACAAGGGATGAACTATGTCACATGCTACTCAATTAATGCAACGACACTGGTCCAGGCGGAAACTTCAGAGAAGACAAGGCTCTGAAGAAGCTGGCAAAACACGACTGGTGGGACAAGATACAATGTGACATGGTATGCTTCTGTAAATCCTTTGACACGTGTCAGTAATGAAAATAACGTCGCACACTGCCACCCGGACTACCACAGTCGCTCCCCATTCAGACGGAACAGTGGACCAACATCTCCATGCACTTCATCATAGGACTACAAGTGACACCCGAGGGATATGATGCAATCCTCGTGGTTGTCGATAGGCTTTCCAAAGTTTTGCACTTTTTTCGACAACCACCGTCACCGGCGAGGGGAAATCACGACTGTTCCTCAACAACATCGTGTAACTACACGGCATACCAAGGACCATCATGAGCGACATGGACGATCGATTCACCATTTTTTTGGCTATATTGATGACTAGGTACGGTAGACGGATCTGTTAAAAATCATGTCTTGTCTACTGACTTGTACCTCTTGTTGTGTTGTCAAGGTCTACTAACCGCAGTTAAATGTAGAAAAGTAAAACAGCCAAGAAAAAAGAGAAGAAGGCTAGGAGAGTGGTGGCCGGCCTCTCTCCTCACCTTTTATCTACCATATTTTCTCTACTCCTATGGGAGCTGGGTCCTGTGAGAGATTTTGGGCTGATCTGCTTGAGTGTCCCACTTATCCTAGCCCAGCCGCAGCTCGTTACTTTAATCACCGGAATGTGGGTTACTTATTCCAGTACTGATTACGCAAATCACGAAACTGGCTTCGGTGGTCTAATCAACGAGTAAGGAGGGAAAAGGATGAGGACGTGGACGTGGACCATCGATTGACGATGTTTCAGATCGATCGCCTCGATTGATCAACACCGTCGATTGATGTCCACACTGAATTAGAGGGAGGAGGACAGGGGCCCAGCAAGGACGCGGAAGGATTGCACGATCTGTCACAACGGCGTGATTCAAGACACGGACGAGGAGGAAAGGGACTTCTCCCCTCACAAGACACCTCGCAAGACTTAGTGTTTTTTCAGGATTACCAAGTGCAGGGACCAGGGACAGAACGTAGGAGGTAAAACTAGTACTTAGTCTAGTCTTGCATGCCAGTCTTCTTTAGCTTTGTTTGTACCTGTTTCTTGATTACTTCAAGTGAGGTTTGAAGCCCTGGATCCTGCGAAGTCCCCTCTTGAATCTCATCGTATTTCCTCTGAGTGAATGTCTGGAAGAGGGATGAAAGAGTGAGATAGGTGGAGCTGCTCTTCTCTATTGCACTAATTGGATGCTCTAAGCTGTGATTATTTGTTGTTGCATGAAAACAGAAGATATTCCTGGGTTTGTAATCTTTTTTTAGGATCTTGCTTTCGACGGAATTCCATCCTCACCGATAGTCAGACCGAGTGGACCAATTACACACTCGAACAACTTCTCCGATCATTATGCAGACCTCATGGGACAAATTGGGCATTAAAACTCCTGACTGCCAAAATTGCATAGAATTCAGCGATCTCCACCGCAGCGGGTAAAATTCCGTTCGAAGTGGTAAATGGCAAACTTCCTACCACACCAGCTAGACTACACTTCTAGAGCAACATTCCTACCATTGACATCCAATGCCACGACTTCTCCACCACCCGGCATGAAACACGGCAGACGGTTGCAAAGACACAAGCTGCCATGAAACCAACACCTGACCGACATTGCTACAACATTTTTTTTACCGCTGGTGAAAAACTCCTTTTTGGTTCGACCAATATCAAACTATGCAAAGCCAACTATTTGAAGCGCAAACCTCAATGGTTGTGCAAATCAAACTCCCTAACACGATGCAAGTTCATTCGGTGTTCCATATCAGCAAACTCAAGCACTACCGAGACCCCGAAGAGAACTTTCCTGGGAGGAGTGTACCTTCCTCTCCTCTTGTACAAGTAGACGAGGACACTGATTGCATCATCGAGGGCATCCCCAGCCATTGATGCCATGACAAAACAACAGAATATCTTATCAAGTGGCACGGCTGCGACACCACGCATAAGAGCTAAGAATCCTACGACAGCTTTAAAGACGTTGATCACGTGATCGGCGGCTATTTCCGCCATCACCGGGCCACATTTGTACGCACGCCTGGACATTACGGGTAAAAGGGGGAGGAAGTGCTACATACAAGATGTGCACGAGTCCTTAATCTTCCGATTGGCATGGCATCTCTACCATAACACAAACAACTCAGCGTGCGTCGAGATCTTGATTTTTCACTCTGAAGATCAAGGGAAATTCGGCCAACTGCCCTCACCCTCCGACAAACCTTGTTGCACTTTTAGGCAACTCTGACCACTTTTGAGAATCACCTACAGAAGTGTCACAACCGTTTGGTCGACTTCTCAATGCATCAAGACATACCTTATTGATCTTTTGTTTTGATATCAAATACGGATTAATTCCCTTATACCAACCTTTTGAGCGTCGTAATTCCCGAATACCCACTTTATAGAAAAGATGAATACAATACCCACTCTTTTTAAGTGGTGACCGCATTGTCCATAAAGTGCGAATAGCAAGTAACCGTGCACGCGATACCCATTTGTGAGGAAATGTGACTAGAATACCGGTATTCTGTGCTTGATTCTGACATGTGTGGACATTGTGGTCACAATATTTCAGATTTCTATTATTTTTTTTCTATTTTTCGTTCTAGTGCGACTTGCGTTCAAAAGTGAGGCGAATGACACCTTACAATTCATGTGTTTACGCGCGTCTTTCGGTGTCATCAAACTCAAGGATCTTGTGTCGTCGTAAATTGCCGCAATCGTGTCGCCGAATGCTCCTGCAAAATTTGGGGGGTATTTTTTTGCTCGGAGATGCCGTCATCATTATGAAACTATCTGTCGCTATCGTCATCGCTACCTGTCGTAGACCTGATGATGTTGCATGTAAGAGAAGTATTGTCTTCTGAATTGGAAACATGCCCTCACTCTTAACCATGACAACGACTCCACGTTTGCCACGTCGGCAGATGTTGGCGGATGACTGGCTTATCCCGGGTTCCGGGCCCATGCATTCGCTAGGGACGCTACAAAATGCCAGATGGAAGCCACGTCGGCGCATAGTGGGTGTGTGATGCAATATTCTGCGAACCGGCCCAACTTTTGATGCTCCTGACAAGGGTGACCATTAGGAGCATCATGGGACATGATGTCCCTCGTTTCATCATGCTGCATGTCATCATCTACGTAGGTTTTCCCCTTTGTCCTCCGTTCGCGCCACTTACACGCCATGGGAAACATGTCGTTTCCCGTTGGAGCCCTCCTGTTCTGAGGCGAACCTGCTCACCATGGCTGTCGTGCTCGCCCTAAGCTCTGGTAAGTGGTTATCATAGTTTAAAAAATGACCGTTAGGTGGGTACAATGTATAGTAGCGTGCATGCATCTGCATGCCATACCCACTGGGGGTCTTATGGATCCACCGCTTTTCAAGTTTTACGTTCCTCCGAAACCCCCCGTCGGCAGCTCCGACAAGGAGGAACAACGTCGTGAATCCCAAGGATACATGACTAGTTTTCTCTTTGATGACTTCGAGGAGGCCTGCTGGGTTGAGCATGTCCAGGCCGAAGAACGCTTACCTCCATGCTCCCCAGAGCGTGGAGAGCACTCTATCATGAGGCTGAACGGGGCCTCCCGCGTCAGGCCATTTTGTCCTCCATTCGCAGGTGGGTTAACTCGCACAAGTCGCCATGACGACACTCTTGACTAGGATGGCTTTGCTTCTGCGACCAAGTATGGTCCATCTGTCTATCGTTTTTCCGTCCTTGTCACATCCCCCTACTAGTACGATCATTTAACATGCTGACGGATGCTTATGCTTGCAGGATCGTCGGATGACGAGCACACCCCCCTGGCAAACACCGTAATTTCCGCTGCCCAAAATGAGGGCACCAAGCCCAGGAAGCAAGCTCGACAGGACTCTCCCGTAAATTTTCCAGGAGGCCTTGCTTTTTGGAACATGGACGCTTGTCACGAGGCGGTCCACGACTACGTCGTTGCTGCACACATGGGGTTGACGTTTGTGCGGAGTGAGCCATCGCGGATTGAAGCTCGTTGCGCACAGTGGAGGCACTCGGGCTGCGCGTGGCAGCTGAAGGCATGGTGGCAGCAAAAAACGAACAATGTGAAGGTCATGTTCTTTAAAGAGGGCTACAAGTGCAGCCGCACGGGCACAAAGGGAGACCCCTCGCGCAAAGTCACGTGGGTGTTGCGCCACATCAAGAGCACTGTCAACAAGGAGCCATGCACCACCTCCAAGACCCTCCGCCAGATCGTGGAAGGGTGCACTGGCAAGAGGTCTGCCTACCACGCCATTCACCGCTCGAACAAGAATGCCCTGTAAAATCTCATGGGCTAGAAAAGCCTGTCGTGGGGTCTGTTCCCTGCATACGTTACCGGAGAAAGCATCCTGCTGTCGTTCTTGGCTTCTTGTATGCTGTTCATGGTGGTTTCTCCATAAGTGCCAACCCTAGATGTGTTTGGCTCTGTTTACGTGATTCATGCATGCAGTTGAATAGGGTTGATCCATCCACCATCACTGTCATGGAGCAAGATCAGCACCATCTCTTCTGACGGGCCTTTGTGGCCCCCAGTGCTTGCTGAAACGGATGGTCGCATGTGCGACGATTGCTCACAATGGACGACACGTTTTAAAAAAACGGTTTCAAGCAAGTGCTACTGCAAGCACAGTATGGGATGCCAACAACCACTTGGTGCCGATGGTGTGGGCCATATGCCCACAAGAAGACAAGGACAACTGGGACTGGTTTTGTCAGCGACTGGCAGAGGCGTATCCGACGGCACGGCACAAGGGGACCGTAGTCATCAGCGACAGAGACGCCGGACTCATCGCCGCCGTGAAGCGCCAATTACCAGGAGCTGTCCATACATAATGCAGTCAGCACCTACGGAAGAACGTCAAGTCTGAGGCGGGCTTAGCAGCGGCCGACCTCATGTGGTGAATGGCTTCTGCTTTCACACAAAAGGAGTTTGACCGTGCGCGGGACGAGATCTGTCGGACGTCCGACAAGGCCTACACATACCTATTCGGCAACGATGGAGACCCAGGGCTGCTTCTCGAGTAGTGGACACGCCTCAAGTGCCATGTGCCTCGTGGTGGGTACATGAAATCAAACGCGATGGAGTCCTTGAACGCCTGCCCGATGGACATACGCTACCTGTACCTATTGCACTGCTTCGCAGAAATCTACCCTTTTGTACAGAGACTTTTCATGGAGCGCCGCCATGCATTGCATGACTGCGAGAGCCTTTACGCGCCCGTCGTGGATGCCAAGCTGCAGCACTACACGGAACACGCCAAGGACTACCATGTCATGTGCCACGGCGGGCTCATGGGCACCGTCACTGGCCCCAGGAGCCTGGCGGGCCGTGAGGTTGATATGAACGAGAAGTCCTGCTCATGCGGGCAGTGGGCGGAGTACGGGTACCCCTACCAGCATGCCGTAGCGCTGATGCTGGATGAAGGCGTGAACCGAGGCCTATATACCGACATGCATCTGTCCCAGATGGCCTGGCAACGTACAGACCGGACACCCATGCCCGGGGTCAACCTGTGCGAACTACAGTACGCCATGCGTGAGTAGGACCAGCCAAGTGTGAGGCGCTCGCGTGGGCGTCCACACTCTAAGCTCATGGACAGGGAGACCCGTGGCAAGCACGACCTTATCTACACCAAATGCGGAGAAAAGGGACACCCACCTCAGAATTGCAACAACCCACCGGCACTATCTCCAACAGCAGTGGCTGCCGCACGCGCGAGAGAGCTGGCAGCCAGCGCCGAGGATAGAGAGAGTATTGGAGTGGAGCTTGTCACTAGTACCATGGCACCGGCAGTAGATGGTCACACTGTGGGCACGGGCAGTGGAGCTGAAGGCGTTGAGGGCGGTAGTGGTGGAAGTGTAGGTGAGGCGCGGCAGGCTTAGGCCGCTCCTGGTGCTCCCGGTACAAGCAGTGAAAGGCAAGGTGTGGAGGGTGGTGCGGCCAATGGAACAGAGGTGGTACGTGGAGCTACTGGCGGTGGGAATGGGGATGATGGTGGTGCAGCTGGCGTGTTGATAGTTGTGCTGGCTGTTGGCAATGGAGGTGTAAGACGTCGTGCTTCACGCCGTGCAGGAAGTGCCAGGGGAACGTCCAACAGGTCTGTGGGAGGATTGAACAGCAGAGACAATGGCGCTGCTCTTGTTGCAGGGGGTGGGTAGTGGGTGCAGACATAGTTGCAGGCAATGCTTCTTGGCGTGGGAAAGCGGATGGTATAGAGGGCATGCTTATCATGACATCGCAGGTGGACTATCCTGATGATGCAGATGACTCCAATGAGTCCTCCTGGTGTGAGTCAGGTGAGTGCACTAACACAAGCTTAGATGAAGAAGAGTCCGTGCCCTCGGGTAGTGGGGAGGAGGATGAGTGGGAGTCTTCCTCCAGCACGTATGATAAGGACGACGCACATCCCAAGCGGCGTCATCGTGCCTAATGGTCCTCTGTTCATTTGCCATGATAAGCCTTAAGAAGAGTTTTCGGTGTATGCATGTTTTCAACATTTAATTCTGGTTGTCCAAAATTTCTAACCTATGTGTTTCCTTGCTATTGCAGGTTATACCAGTGCCCTTCATTGGTGGGTCCGTGGGGAGCACAAGGAAACGCAGGATGTTTTGGAGGAGACGTGCAAAGCCCCGAGAAGAGCGACAAGCAGTTGGTGATAATGCATTCGTGGAGACAGGACTGTTACTTAGCACACTTAGCTTGCACGATGGTGATGAGACAGGGGCCAAATTGCAAGTGGCCAATCCCCGTAGTGGGCAGTGTGCATCACCCTTTGGGGATGAATACTTTGATAATGTATGTGCGTTCTCGGGGGACACAGAGTGTGTGGCATGCGAAGTCATTTTGTATGTGCGTAGTCTCCCTGAGTACGTGGAGGTTTGGATTAGCCATGGCTATTTGACCCCACTGTTCTTTTGAGTGAAACATGTGACATTCCTGAATGGCTTGCCCTTAGGTATTGTATTCATGTGTTCATGACAACTGTGATCATTGGTCTATTCATTCGCATAGGCTTCCCTTAGGAAACATCGTTGTAAGCAGTGAGTTTGTGCAGTAATACAATACGTAAGGATTATTATTTGCATTGTTTTTCAAACAGGTCAATTTTTAAGTTAGTGAATTAATTTGCATAAGTTAGTCTTAGGAATCATTGTCTCTTCCTGTGCATTAGTGTACCAAAGGAACAGGTAATATTGGTTTGTTGCAATGTGTTTGGAGCAGGAGTATTTTGATGTGGAAACATTACTTAAGTCTTATTTACAGAGGTAAAAATAGAGTGTAAGTAGATGACATTGGGCATGCTTGCAGCATTCAGAAGAAAATCTTTGAATTACCCACTGTCACATGTCATGTAGGTCTTCTGTCGCAAGTGCTCCTTAAAGTTAGTGTATGATAACATTAAGGTCAATGTTGCTATCAATACACAAGCAGACATTCTTCACATCACATGACAACGCCTAACAGCCAAGGCATTCTGTAAATGAAACGCGAAGGAGAAAACATTGGGTACGTTGATGAACAAAAGTTGAAAGCTAGTCCACAGCATCCACCGACAGTATCAAGTCCAAGGCATCCACTACCTTGGGGTGTTTGGTGGACAAGGAGCTGGCATGCAAACACCCAGTATCAAGCACATGGTCTCTGGTTCGCATGGGACGTTCACCCATGTCGGCTTGACCTCCGTTGCAACGAGCGTGTCCCAGCAAGCCTTCATCGTAGCCCATGCCTCCTCCACTTGTTGGGGCATGAGATGTGGCCTGCTGGGTGTGGTAGGTTCGCCGCCTAATGCACCAACTTCATCCCATTGGCACATCCTAGACACAGTTGCCCATGTGCGGGTACGGTTGGTGTAGAAACGAGTACGCACATCCATAACGTCAGTGGGCTCGGTGTCAACATGTGTATGGGACGGTCGACACATGTCTACTACGGTAACCATGGTGATTGGCGATGGCTAATGGCGATTGCCGGCTCTGTATTTCTACTATGTCTAAGAGAGGTTGCATCCGCACGGAAAGTTAGGATCGGATGAGATCCATGGCTCCCATACGTCTGGGCAGTTTGATGGTCTCACACTAGGCAATGGCCAGTCGAGGGTCTGTGCCATGGCTTCAGGTGTCGGGGGCCATGTGGCTTTTGGCAGATGGCGGATACGTACGCACCTTGTACATGCCTCTTTGCAGTCCCATGTTTCCTTCATTGCGATCCATGCTCGTTGTGCAACAAAGGGATCCATATAACATCCAGTACTCCATCCTTGACCTTCACTGTAGTTCATGTGCCCCTTGGATGACATGCCGTCGGAGCCAACATTGGTTTGTCGATCCAATGGAAGAGGCGTCGCTGAATGAAGAAGAACGCATTATGTGCAGTTCTATGTTATGTAATATTCAGTACGCCAAAGAACCTTTTGAACCGGTACATTCTACCGGTTTGTCAGGTGAATCCTTCACTGCCATAGTTGTTCATTACCGTGTGCACCGCGCATATGTGACGGTTGCAACGAGACTGTTTTGGCGGAATGATTGGCCCATAACTCGTGAATCACGGCTTCATACGGCAGCACATTGACGGCGTCCGTTCGTCGAGTCAGCTCATGCTTGGTCGCAACTTTAGGTACGCTGGAATATGTCGTCGAGGCGTATGAGTGGTCCACCGGTACACGCTGGAGGCCTGACACGGTGGCATGCCACGTAACCGGTAGGACGCATACCCTTCCACAATGCTGATAAATCTCTTGCTAGGGACCCGTTCTGCTGTTTTCGCGCTCTACGGCTCTGCCGCCTGCTATGAAGAAAAGTGGGTATCGGAGTTAGCCCTGAAAAAGTGGGTAACTTGAGCAGCCTTTTTCAACTTTGGAAATTGTGATCACCGATTAAAAAGTGTGGGGAGAATGGAAGGGACCTGCCAAAAAGTGGGGATAGGAGGCATCTTCTCCCACGGCTGGACAATACGTAAATGACGTTCTCAACCGTGGGTAACCTGCGCAAAACCTTTTCAAATGGTGGGTAAAAAGAAATCCCCCCTATCAAACATTATCTTGTTGAATTTGTTGAACGTAAATGTTCATTAGACAAATTAGTTAGTGGAATAATTCCCCTCTCACCATGTTTTGAGCGTGGTTCTGCCGATTACCCATTACATATGTATGGATTACCCACTCAGTTTAACGATGCAACACAGTTAAAAAACACAAATTCTAACTAGCCGTGACTGCCTTGCCCACTTTCTACAAATCATGAACAAAATCTCGGTGTTTTTTGCATGTTCCTCAAACAGTGGGTATTGTATTAATGATGTTTTACGATGCTGAGGATTCTTCACTGTTTTTGATTCCTTAATGTTTGCGTGTCATCTGGCTACAAGTGGAACAGAATAAGTGTAATGTTTCCGTTCTCATATGAAATGTTTAAGCATATGGCTGCCTTTTGTCGATGATTATTGTTTGGGGTTTCATTTTGAAGTTTCCGACCAGTGTCTTGTCTTCTCCAATATCTTAAGTTACAACTTCGCATCGTCAAACAGGTCATGCAGGCTCTTCATATTAGAATGGTCAAGCACTACTTTGACAGCTTTTTCCGCACAATGCGCGACAGTGGTGTGCGACGGTTGCACTAGCTGACATCGAGAGGCCGGGGTGGGAGTGCGGAGGGCTGCGGGGTTGGGGGGGGTGTTGGGGTTCATTTTGTTGGCCACCATCATTTGGTTGTTAGTCCTTGTTGGACTTGACCGACCACGAGTAGCCGAAGATAGTAGCACCAGTTGGGGTGTCGACCGCATATGGTCCGGTTGATACCTCAACTGGTATTCTTTCGCAGTTCCTTTGCCTTTTCCTTTTTATGGAGAGAGACATATAGCCATAGACATGTTTGAGATTCCCGCTTTTTGAACGGACAGAGGCCCAAAGGTAGGCCATCGGCAGTAGTTTCCCATCGCAAATGTGGCAGTGAAATATTTATAATGAGAGACAATAAGCACCCATGTGGGGATATGTCTGTTTTTCTACCAACGTAAAGGTACATAGACGATTTGTCCATTTCTACAAAATAACGTTGACTTCGGACTACTACTTTTTTGTACTACCTTCTACTATTCAAGTTGCAACACTTCATTATTCTTCCAGCCACAAAAAACTAGCTCCTTGGTGTTTATGCGATGGAACTGAACACTCATTTTTATTTTGCTATGCAACGTACTGCTCGTTCACGGTGTCGGACAAGGTGAAAGGAAAAGAAATTATGTAAAAAAGGAGGAACCGGGTCATCATTCAGTTGATCAGATGGAAAAAAATCAAAATCGAACCATTTGATGCAAAGAGATGACAGTTATCGAGTCAACTCCAAACAAATAGACAGGACCTTGTTATAGAATTCTCTGGTCCTGTCTGTTATTGTCGGGATGTGCAGTCCTGCCACTAGCCCACTTGAAAAGTGGGTATTGGAGTCAAGTCCTGAATATTGGATAAAGGGTGCTTCTTTCCTTAACTTTGGCCACAGTGCGCACTGATTAAAATCAGTGAGGAGAACGGAAGCCCCCTGCCAAAAGTGGGCATACTAGTCTTCTTCTCTTACAACTGGCTCGTGGTCGCCAGGTACATCAGTGACCCAATGACACAAAGATATTCCGTCACATCGACTGTCTCCCCTAGCTTAGATACATCCAGTGTCTTCAGCAACCTCAAACCCGCTGGGGTCATGGGCGTAGACACAGTGGGTGTGGGCTCCTGCAGCGAGGCGAAGCGCTTCCCCTGGCTGCGAATGTATGCAGCCTGGTGAACATGGATTGTCTGGCAAGAACGATCGCGCACAAGCTCCATGCCCAAGAAGACACGTGCAGGTCCCAAGTCTTTCATTTTGTACCTAGACTATAAGAGCGTCTTTACAGCCTTGACAACAGCCCAAATAGGCGACGCTATCAGCAAGTCGTCCACGTAGACGAGAACAACAACGGACATGGCAGAGGTGGGACTAACAAAGAGGGGAGGATCCACCGTACTACGTCTGTAACCTCCTTTCTCTAGAGTGGAAGTAACATCTTGGTTCCAGCACCAAGGCGACTGCTTCAGGCCATAGAGAGCCTTCCGAAGCCGCCAGACTCAATCAGTACCGTGGAAAAGGCCAGGAGGCTGGACCATGTAGATCTCCTCGTCCAATTGCCCGTGGAGGAACCTATTCACATCCATATGCTCCAACTCCCAGTCGTGATGAGCGACGAGATTCAATAGTGCTCTAGCAGTGGTGTACCGCCCTACTGGTGCAAACATCTCGTCGAAGTCGACGTTTGGGACCTGGGAGAATCCCTTTTCCGTGAGTCGTGCCTTGTATTTGTCGAGTGCACCGTTGGGCTTGTACTTGCACCGAAAGACCCAACGAGCATCGATGGCTTTGCGTCCATGCAGTAGATCGACAAGCTCATAGAGGCATGCTCATCAAGGGCGTTTAGCTCGTCACGCATGGCAGCCTCCCACTGCTGGGCGTCAGAGGCCGTGCGGGCTTGACACATCGTGGCCGGCTCAGGCGGCAAGGCAGTGGTGGCTGACATGGCGTGACACTCGGTAATGCTACTCAAGACAGTAGCTTCCAAGGCCCAATCATGCTCTGACGCAAGAAGGGTATACCCGAGGGCGGAACTGGGATGGACGATCCAAGTAGCCAGGCCTAGTGCGTCCATTCCGGAAGGGATAACAGGCGAGGGGCCAGGCTGCGATGGAGGAGGGCGTGCCGAGGTCGTGGAGGTGCTAGAGCGGTTGGGGAGGGCACAAAGATGCCTACTTCGGATGATGGGAGAGACAGGAGTAGAACCCGTGGATACGTGCAGCGGCGGGTCAGACACCCGGATGGGAGAGGCCTCCAGTGAGGGGACACTAGGAGGTGTGACCGGGCTGGACGGGACAACGGAAGATGAGACAGACTGGGCAGATTTGGTGATCGGAGAGGATGGTACGTCAGAGGACGAGGACGCTGAGAAAGTAGGAACAGGTCCGGACAACGAGAACTGAGATGAGGGTGAGAGCTGTGGTGCGGCAATAAGGGCTTGCCGGACCAGCAGGACTGACTCCCTCCCCCTAGCTAAGAGAGAGGGAGGAGGGAGGAGTCGGGAGACAGGCGACTGAGGTCCTGGAAGAAGACTGACTCAAAAACACAGAGTGTTGGGAGACTCGATGACACGATGGCCGACAGGGTCCGGGAACCTCCACGCTTTGGACTGTGTAGAGACCCTGAGAAAGGGGCACAGACGACCTCGAGGGGACAACTTCCCATCACGCAGGTCCTCTGGAAGCCAGATAGAAGCAATACAATCCCAGACTCTAGCCAGATGAAGGTTGGCTTGTTGACCATGCCAGCACTCAAAGGGGGTGACAGTGCGGTGCAGGGGGCTGTGGGGAACACGGTTCCACACCCTCATGTAGCACATCACCTCCAACACAAAGAGCAGAGGCAGACCGGATTCAGACAGAAGCGTTCAAACGCCGTCAACAAGCGTCCGGTTCCAAAACTCAGAAACACCTTTTTGTTGGGGTGTGTAGGGAGCAAAAGTCTCCAGACACACCCCACGAGACTCGACGTGGCGGGCGGTGGGACCAAGGAATTCACCGCCACGGTCACTGTGGAAGACACGCAACAACCGTTGACAGGCACGCTCAACTTGAACAAGCTAGGACTCAATGACAAGATAAACATTGCTCTTTTGTCGAAGAGCGAAGACCCAACAAAAGCGAGAAAAGTCATTGGCAAGGCACAAGACATAATGACCAACATCACCAAGGAGGTCATGAGGCAGGGGCCCCATGACATCAACATGAAAACGATTAAGGGGATGTGAGGAGTGAGATTGAGAAGGAGAGAAAGGAGAGCGATGCACTTTCCCCCACGCGCAGTCAAGACAATCAGAAGGGCAAGGGAAAGGGAAGGCAGAGGGCGAGAGGCTAAGAGCAGGCTAGAGGCGAAGCATGTTGTGAACGGCATCTGTGTGAACATGACCAAGGCGACAATGCAAGAGACGAACAAGGTTAGGAGTGAGAGAGGGGGCATCGTGAGCAAGAACAACGCCGACGGGAGGAGTAGAGGGGACGTACAAAGGAACACGATAGAGTTTGCCACACTTCACGCCACGGAGAACAGCACGCCGATTGGAACGAAGAAAGACAGTACCCACACCACGACTAGTAGTCAAGTCCATACCTTTCATCCAGGGATGGTACAGACAGCAGGCCGAGTTCTACAGAAGGCACGTATAGCACATCAGGCAGGTACAGGGCACCACTGGGTCCAACAAAGCGCACGATGCCCACACCCTAAACTGGCATCAACTGACCAGACCCAGTAGGAACAAAGCGGAAAGATCCAACTGGAACCAACGAGACAAACGAGGAACGCACGGATGTCATGAAGTGGGCCATGCCGGAGTCAAGGACCCAGAGGCCACTAGACACACGCACAGGGGAGAGGATGGTGGATGTTGCAAAAATGCCAATGGAAGAGGCAGACAAGGCACAAAGATGGAGACAGGGAGGGAGAAAATCAGACTGCCAACGCTCAATCCACGGGACAGACATGCACAAGGCACCCAAGATGTGACCGGGAGGATCCGCACGAAGGACACTGTCAGTTTGACACACAAGACCTCTGGCCAGCTGTGCAACACCCTCACCTCCTTGATCACGAAGGCGGAGAAGTTGAAGGAGAGACTACTCCAGGTCACGCTCCCGATCACCACGATCACTAGCAAGAGATGTTGGCAGAGCTGGAGTAGGTACGCCGGTGGATGGAGGGAACCACGGTGGGGCCGTGTAGGCAGATGACGGGGGACCAGCACATGCAGGGGCACCATAAGGATGTTGCCAGCCCAAGGGGTAGGGGCCAGGCAGCGGAGGAAAAGGAACACCAGAGGCGGCATGAGCCTAAGCTGGAAGTGGAGTGAAGGTGCGCGATAGAGCACTGGAGCCGGCGGGTGCGGGGGAAGAGGAGGAGTCGGAGGTGCGCATCCCGTGAGCGCACATTGCCTTGGCAAGGCGGAGGTCATCTAGCGGAGCTGGGAATATCTGAGTAGAGTGCTCCGACGAACCACAGTTCCAACACACGACGGCACCTAGAATTTGCGAGGAAGCAACATCATCCTTGTCCTTGCCCTTTCCCTTGCCCTTCCTTTTGCCCTTCTCACGACCCTGGGAAGCAAGGGTTGAGGTAGGAGAGGTGGAGGAAGAAGCGGCAAGGGTGGAGGAAGATGCAAAAGAGGAGGAGGGCGCAGCAGCAGTGGTGAGCACTACAACACCTGTATCGACACAACGATGGAGGCACTTGTTCTACAGAAAATTCCACAAAGCAGCAAGGTGCTTTCATGTAAAGACCCAGAGAGCACCAACCCCAGGCGGCAATCTAGGCGGTACCGGCTGCGAGGCAAGGCGCTGTAGCTCATCAGCTTTGACTTCGCGAAGGAGATCAGATAGCTCAGGAATGAGACCGTTGACCATGGTCTGAACGGCGGAGAGCTGGCCAAGTGCTGAATCGTCATGCTCATGAAGGAGCTTGAGAACGCGAGCCTAATAGGCATCAGCGGTCTCATCAGTACACATGAGGAGCGTGTTGAACTGGATCGTAAGAGCACTCTGAGCGGCTTGGCCTATGATAGTGGAACGGCGACGCATCATGGCGTATGCACCAATGGGATCAACAAGGCGCTGCACAACAGGGTCAACATTGAAGATGCCAACAACGTCAATCAACGACAGGGGGCCAGCGGTGATTAGAGCGCGTACAGCGCGAGCGGACTCAGAGTCAGCAGGTACAAAGGGAGAGACAGCTGGAGAGTAGTACTCCCACAGTTTCTCCCCCTAAGCCAAAGCGCTGAAGCGCACCTCGCCGGAAGAGAAGACAAGACCAGGAGAGAGGGCAGGTGGCTGAGAGAAGAAGTCATGCTGGCGTGGCGCATGAGAGGAGAGGGTAGAAGCAGAAGTGCCAGAGTGCGCAGTAGCAAAGGTGCTAGAGCCAGATTGCGTAGAGGACACGTTAGCATTGGCGCCAACAGGTGGGAAAACATATGCAGCGGGCAAGCGACACAACACTCTAGCCAAGACCTCATCTGCGAATGCGACACGGGTGTCCTCTGTGAGCTTAAGGCGATCTTTAGCTTCTTGCTAAGCCTCATGAGCGAGGGCCAGCTGACGCTGAAGGGATGTAATGAATGACTCATCGTCACCAGGCATGGTGACGACCATGGGGCTCTGCCGGACAGATTCTGGCAGAGTTTCCCAAACACCTGTGGGCATGGGAAAGATGGGGTGTCTTGGACGAGTGGAGAGAGAGCTACAAGACAGCCCACCCCGAGTCAGACAATGCAAGCCACTGTAAGAGAGGCAACGACAGAGAACAGACACACACTGCAAAGAGAAAGGGGAAGGTCAAGATGTCGAGGAGGGAGATGGGTTGTGGAGGAAACCAAGGAGATGAGGAACAATACCTGTAGTGGTAGAGGAGAGGACATGAATCGTAGACGCAGTGGGAACCACCAGGGCAAGAGCCTCGGTGACGAAGGCCACTCCTAAGGTGGTGAATGTGACTATGATTGAGATGGCTACCATGACAAGATTGGATGGTGCAGACAAAGCCGATGCGGAGGCTGTGATAGTTTCTGTTGTAGAGGTACGAATGGAGGATGCAGCTGTTGTAGTAGCAGATGCAGCAGATGCAGCTGCAGATGCAAAGGCGGCCGCTGCAACAGAGACCTGCGTGCCTATGTCTGCGGCTATTGCAACAATGGGACCAAGAACGAGGGCTGCCTCAGTGTAGGCCTCCGTTGCGTTCCTAACAGATGAAGTAGCAGGTGCACGCACAACTCTAGTAGCTGCTGCAAAGGTAGCAGCTGTAGCTGCAGCAGCGTCTATGACATCGGAAGATGTGCACGTCAGTGTGTTCAGAAAACCATCTGCATGCTGTGTAAATGGAGTGGAGAGCTGGGTAATGGCGCTGAGCTCCGGAGGCTCGTACGGCTCTGGATGTGGACCCCCCCAAGGAGACAAAGGGGGAGAGGCACTTACCGGACATTGGTGATTTGCACGCGCAGACGGTACTCAGGGAGTCTCTGGCACCCGGTCACCGCTCATCCCTCTACGACGACGTGGATGGCGATGCCCTGTCCTCCTCTCGTAATGCACTCCAAGGGTCAGCTCAACGGGGATGTCACGGTACGCCAGCATGTTTGACGAGCCATCACGGTAGCGATCACTGCCATTGCTGCTGCTGCTACTACTATCGTTGCTGTTTTCGTTGCTGCCGTGGCTACTGTTGCTATAACTTCTGCAGTTAATCCTGTAGCCGAGGCAGCAGCTGTGAAGAATCAGCTTCTTCTGACATTGTTGCTGTTGTCACTATGGCTGCGGCTACTGTTGTAGCTGTTGCTGATGTTGGTACTGCTGCTTTTGTGACTGCCAGCTGCAATTGCCTGCTTGGATGCTCCCTCTACTGTTGATGCTGTTGCAACTGCTGCTACTATTGCTGCCGCTACTGCTGTTACTTTTCCTATTGCTGCTACTGTTGCTGCTGCTTCTCCCACAACTACAGATGCTATAGTTGTGGCTGAAGCAATGGCTATGCGATCAGGGCTACTTCAGATGTTGTTGGAGCAGCTGTTGCAGCTAGCGTTGCTGGTCAAGCAGAGAATGTGCTGCTGCAGTTGCTGCTAGAATTGACATAGGAGCTAGTGGGAGACTGGAGATGAGCCTGCCTGCAGGAGTAGAGATGGGTCTGACTGTGGGCATGGAGACGGGCCTGCTGGCGGGCGTGGAGATGGGACTGCTCGTGGGCGTGGAGATGGGTCTGCCCGCGGGCGTGGAGATAGGGCAACCTACGGGCGTGGAAACGGGTATGCCTGCGAGCGTGGAGATGGGCCTGCCCGCGGGGAGCCTTTCCACGGGGCTGCTACCGCCCCCTCAGAAGGTGGCAGCGCCGGCTAGGAGAAGTGGATGGAGCGGGATGCTCCACGTCACGGCTACTGCCAATGCAAAATGGCAGCAGGTTTTGTGTACACGGGGCCCACGGGTATACCAAAGCCCACAATAGACAGCCCCCCCCTCGGAGGTCAGAAGAGGGTTGGGTTGCGCACTGGTTGCAAGATCACAGCTGTTGCCAGAGAACGGTGGCGGAAGCAGTGGTGGAGGCAGCAAAAAGTCACCTCACGGCCAGGAGCACGCGTTCGAGCGTGAGCACGGCTCACTCTCTCATCCCTGCTCTGATTTGAATAGGACGTAGAGCTTAGTATGTGTGGGAGAGTGTGAGACATAGATGCATGGGACACCAAGAGAGGGTTGATGCCATGGATTAGGCTTAGCTTGAGTAGTGAGAAATTGACGAGTAACGAGCTATAGAGGGGTTTGGTGGTAGCGAGCAATGAGCAGCAGGGTGACGAGCGGGCGGACGGCGAGCCCAACCTCACTCGCACCCACGCCGAATGAGATTTGAATCTGGTTCTGAACCACGCAATATCCTGCACGCATGCAACCTATCAAACCCGGAAAAACAACCCGGACATACACCCCAGTCGCACTAGGAATCCTTGTGTCAAAGGTAAATCAGGTCATGGAGGTACCTGCGAGAGGTCACATTGATGGAAGCCCTGTGAGTGTGGCTCTGGATAGTCGGGATGCGCATTATTACAAGTCGACACCACACGAGCGGTGACGTCAGTGCCAGTGTCACTCCAGTATCAATCACTTGCGTTAATGCGGTGAGTGTGCAACAAGGCCAGAGGTCACAACGCATCTGTGGAACACAAACCAACAGGTCTGACTGCGCTGTTGCATATGCAGCACCATGTTCTGCTTAGGGTCCAAGTTTCATATCATTCGGGCACTGTTGGGACCGAGGACTAGCATAGACGTCGCTTGGGTTTAGACGGCTATAACTCACTACTACTATTTTTCTAGGTGATTCTGACCGTATGACGGCATTCGCAGCGTGAGTAGTATGGTATGGTCTATTGGTTTTCGCGCATCTGTCACTTGTACTCTATTCTGTCCTCCCGGCTTGTGTACATCGGCGTACAGATGACTGATGACGAGACGCGATGTTGATGGAGTGTCTTCCAGTGAAGCCGACGCACGATGAGGCCTACACGCAGTTTGTTGGAGCCTTCTCCCTCCAACGGGCTCAGCTCCATCGGTAGACCTCCTTGGCAGTTGTGCCGCTAGCAGGCATTGTCACTGCATATGATGTCTGCACACGTCTAACACCGCGTTTGACTGCACTGTTGCATTTGCAGCGCTGTGTCAGGCCTAGGGTCCAAGTTTCATGACTTTCTGGCACTGTTGGTACCGGGGATTAGCGTTCTGGCTGCCTGGGCTTAGGCAACCATAACTCCTCACTATTGTTTTTCTAGCTGATTCTGACCGCACGACTGCGTTTATAGCGTGCACATTATGGTAAGGTCCAATTTTCAGGCAAACCGGATGACGCGCGGGTTGGGCTGTCGGCGGTTTGGCAGGGCTCACCGAGAAAACCCTGCCTGCCAGAAAACATATTTGTTTTCTTATTGGCTTTGAAACTGAGTAACAAGCTCTACAGAGCTGGGGGGAGCTAGAGTTTGGAGGGGTCTCCCATTGTTGCACATTCTTGTTTTTTACTCCGTCAGGTCCAGTCTTCAGCTGATTTCTGGCACTAACACTGGCGGACGCATCTCTGAGTAACAAACCTTGAGCACTCATACTTATACTATAGAGTGGCAGACTGAGGGGAAAGCAGACTAAGCAATGAGTGTGGAAGCCCGCACGCTGCATCAACAACACAACTGCCTCAACTCGCACTTTAGAACAGTTTCTAGCCTGGTATCAGAGCCAGAGCGCAGTAGAAGCAACAGCAGACAACTAGTGTACAGGTTCTTGACTACGCCGGCGGACCCCCATAGACGCCTGTGTAGGGGAAATGCTGTCAGAGTTTTCCCCACAGCATTGAATTGTCTGGTGGCGGCGTCAGATTTTTTCCCACGGCCACTGGGCCAAGGGAAATGCTGTTGTATTTTTTCCGACTGTGCTGACCCCCACGTTTGTCGCAAGGAGGTGAGCGGCAGGCCACGTCAGGTACCTGCTCGCGGCTACACACGTGGCAACGTCAACCAGGTGTTGTGACTGGCAGTAGAAGCAAGCACCAGCAGCAGCCTCCAGCAGCGACAGTAGCTTGCAGCAGCAACAAGCAGTGGACGCAGCTGCCAGCAGCAGCTGTGCGCAACAGGAGTAGCCGGTAGGAGCAATAGCTTGCAGCAGCATGTAGCAGCAACAACCGGTAGTAGCAAGCAGCAGAAGCAACCAGCAGTAGCAGCAACTCCCAATAGCAGCAGTGCATAATAGCAGCAGTCGGCTACAGCAGCAGCAGTAGCGAGCAGCAGCCAATAGCAGCAACTACAACAACCTAGGAGCAGCAGCTATAACAGCGACGGCGTGCAGCAGCTGCAGAAGCGGCCAGTAGCATCAGCAGATGCAGCTGCTCGCAGCGAGCAGTGAGCTGTGAGCAGCAAGCTGTAAGCAGCAAGCTTGTTGCTTGCAACTTGTAGCAAGCATAAAGCACCAAGCACCGAGCTCACTAATCACAGGTCGCGACTCGTAGTGAGCTACGAGCTTGCTGTGATGAAGAAGAAAAAAGGGGGGGGGGGGCACACTTCATAGGTGGCCCTACAACGGCTGTAGCCTCCACCACAGCCGCTAGAGTAGCCACAGCAGCCACAGCAACATGTAGTAGCTCAACGGCAGCAGTAGTAGTAGCAACCGTTGCAACAGTAGCTGAAATTGCAGGAGTAGTAGTAGCAGCANAACTTGTAGCAAGCATAAAGCACCAAGCACCGAGCTCACTAATCACAGGTCGCGACTCGTAGTGAGCTACGAGCTTGCTGTGATGAAGAAGAAAAAAGGGGGGGGGGGCACACTTCATAGGTGGCCCTACAACGGCTGTAGCCTCCACCACAGCCGCTAGAGTAGCCACAGCAGCCACAGCAACATGTAGTAGCTCAACGGCAGCAGTAGTAGTAGCAGCCGTTGCAACAGTAGCTGAAATTGCAGGAGTAGTAGTGTTGGCCTGAGGGTGAGTGTGCACCCTGGAGGGTCCCTAGCAGTCGCTGGTTCACACCACCAACTCTTTTTGGAGAGACTGAAACTGTGGAGGCAACTGGTTCAAAGGATGGCAAAATCTGGTCAGAGAGTGAGGCAATAGTTTTAGCCTCAATTGACTCGGAATGAACACTTGATCAAGGCTCACAAGCAGTGGCATTTTATAGCCACTGATCTAAGCTTTCAAGAACACCAAAGCATGCCAGATTTGGAGTTTCCTAGCAGATTCTATGGCTTCTAGAGTGCTCCTTGGTAGGCTGTCCTTTTCCCACCTAGGAAGGCATCCCTTCCCTCCTCTAGAAGCTTCTGACCCTTCCTAGATTCCTCAGCTTGGTTCTAGTAGGAGGGAAGGTATCCAAAAGACCTACATACCTCTAGATGCCTTGTAGGACAAGTCACCCCTTCTAGAAGGTGTGCCACCTTCATGGATCCTCACCTGGCCTTCTAGAAACTTAAAGAGAAAATCTAGAGGTTGAGCTAGCTTCCTAGCATCCATTTTCCACCTCCCTTGAGGCAGGGCAGAATTTCATCTTGTGGGACTTGAACCCGGGCCCCTGCCTCTAGAGGTGGACACCATTAAACACTAAGCCAATAAGGCTTGTCTTTTTGGTGTTGCTTTTTGGAGTCACTCCTGCCATGGTGAGGAGCATTACTCCAATAATCTCCCCCTTGCGCATCACCCATGGCAGTAGTCCATGCTCAACCTGCAACTGAGGAGCCTTTCTCCTCATGGGAGGCGAGCTTACACTTCATTGCTCCCTCCCACTCAGCCCCATCCTTCTGGTGCAGTGCCTCCTTCATGCTCCTCTTGCGTGAAGAAGACTTGTGCGAATCCAGTCCAAATGCCCTTGTTGGCATCATACCTTTTTGTCCTTCTTCGCACACGGTTACTCGTGCGGGACTCTTGAGGCGGTTGTTGTTGTTGCTGTCCCCTTTTGGCGCCATCCTCTCCAAGCGTCTGCTCCCCCCTCTCTTGGAGACCTTGGAGACATTTGTTGACTTCCCACCTCCACGTCCATCTCCGGTGCTTTGGATTCCTCATCCGAACTGGCCGGAATAAAGTCTGCCGCTCGCCCATCCCTCGGGCGATACTCTCCGGTTGGTGGTGATGCGAGGATGTCACCCTCATTCACGTCCTCCGGCGTCTCCCCCTCAAGGAGTGGCATCCACTCCCCCCTCTTGGAGAGACATGCCTCCTTGTTTGTCTAACGGCTTTTCTCGTCGAACGTGATGTCGCGACTCCGCACAATCTGCTGCCTCCTTGGGTCAAAGAGCCGGTACGCCTTGCTTCCGCTCTCATATCCAAGGAAAATACACCGGCGGGTACGCGGGTCCAGCTTGCTCCGTCCCTCACGTGCCTGCACCATTGCATGTGCAACACAACCAAACGTGCGGAGGTGACCCACTGCCGGCTTCCTCCCGCTCCACACCTCTTGTGGCGTCTTCCACGCATTGCTCTCCTTGTCCTTCAGCGGCTTGGTCGGCATGAGATTCATGATGTACGCTGCTGTCCTTGCCGCCTCCGCCCAATACCGTTGTGTAAGGCCGGCGTCGCTCAACATGGATCGCACCATGTTAAGGATTGTGCGATTTGCTCTCTCTGCGACGCCATTCAGTTGTGGGGAGTGTGGAGTTATTTTCTGCCACTCAATCCCCTTGCTCTTCATCCACCCAAGGCATCCCGCATGTTCACCGCCGTTGTCACTCCGGAACGCCTTCACCTTCAACTCTGTTTGCTGCTCCACATCAGCCACAAACTCTTGCATGCACGCAAGAACCTCACTCTTCCGCTTCATTGGGTAGAGGTAGAGTTTCCGGCTGTGGTCATCGATGAAGGTGAGGAAGTAGCGAGCTCCACCGATGGAGCTCTCAAGCGGTCCATACACATCTGTGTGTACCACGGCCAGTTTTACCGATGCACGCGTCCCCTTGGCGACAAACGGCTGCCGAGTTGATTTGCCAATGATGCATGGCTCTGACACGGTCTCCTTGGTTTCATCAAGGCCGCTGACTTGGAGACCCCGCACCACTTCCCTCTTAGCCATCTCCTTCACTGTCGATGGAGAAATGTGGCAGAGATGGCGGTGCCATAGGTCCAGGTCTCCTCCGTCCTTCGTTGCAAGATTGGCGGCGTTGGACCCCACCTGGCTGCTGAGGATCTTCGCACGTAGCAAGTACAAGTCCTCCTCCCTCTTCGCACGCGCAATCACCTCACCTTTGCCCTCTTTGCGGATGACGGCCTCCTTCTTTGTGAAGAGCACCTCAAGTTCCTTGTCGGTAAGGCGGCTGACGGAGAGCAAGTTTGCCCCAAAGTTGGGCATATGCAGCACATCGTAGATTGTGCTCGTGACAGGTTTGCCATCCACAATTGACTCAATCGGGACGTTACCCTTACCGGCGGCCACCTCTGTTTTTCCATTGGCCACCATCATGCGTCTCTCCGAGGCGCCGTAGGTGACAAATGCCGCCCTGTTGCATTGGGTGTGGCGGCCTGATCTGGAGTCGATGACGGCAACTCCCGGATCCTTCAAGTTGGTGGAGTTGTACGCCATAAGGGCGTGCTCATCTTTCTTCCCGCCCCGCTGCGAACGATCTGTTTTCTTCTTCGGACAGTTGCGCACGTAGTGGCCTTCCTTGCCACAGTTGAAGCACTCCCCCTTCTTGTCACCCTTCTTGGTGCCCTGTTTGGGACCCTTCCACTTATCGCCTCGGCCTCCACTTTGAGGATGAACCGTGTAAGCTGAAGTTGATACCGCTGCACTCTCTCGACCTCCACGTCGCATCCACTCATTGCGCACGTACTTGGCAACCTTCGGGTACTTTAGCTCATCGGAAGGCCAGCCACCAAGGACTGTGATCATAGGACTCCAACTGTCCGGCAAGGCCAGAAGGAGGATCATAGCTTGCAACTGAGAGTCGACCTCCCAACCAGTGGCCATGCACTCCACTGCGAGCTACTCAATCTGCTGCATGATCTCCATGATGTTGTCGCCTTCGTTGGCTCGGAGGGTGACGAGCCGTTTGAAGATGAAGAGCTGATTGGCAAGGTTGCTTGACTGGTAGATGGAGCAGAGTTTTGACCAGGCGTCTACGGCCAGGGTGCATCCTTAGATGTGCCCAAGTTGTGGTGGGCATAACGCGAACACAAGGAACGCCAACGCCTTTTTGTTGCGCTTCTTGTATGCCTCCTTCACCTCAGCCGTTGCAGTCTCCGGCGGAGCAGTCTCATCACCTTTTACGAGCTCAAGCAGTCCCTTGTCGTTGAGGAAGACCTCAAACTGCCACCTCCACAAGGCAAAGCCTGTCCCATCAAACTTAAGGACAGCGCGGCTGCTCTCTTGCTCGCTGGTTGCCATGTCTTGCTGTTGGAAGCGTGAAATGAAGCTGGCTTTGAACCCCTTAGAGGCGTGGGCCCATAACCCTTTGTTGGCCTGAGGGTGAGTGTGCACCGTGGAGGATCCCTAGCAGTCGCTGGTTCACACCACCAACTCTTTTTGGAGAGACTGAAACTGTTGAGGCAACTGGTTCAAAAGATGGCAAAATCTGGTCAGAGAGTGAGGCAATAGTTTTAGCCTCAATTGACTCGGAATGAACACTTGATCAAGGCTCACAAGCAGTGGCGTTTTATAGCCACTGATCTAAGCTTTCAAGAACACCAAAGCATGCCAGATTTGGAGTTTCCTAGCAGATTCTATGGCTTCTAGAGTGCTCCTTGGTAGGCTGTCCTTTTCCCACCTAGGAAGGCATCCCTTCCCTCCTCTAGAAGCTTCTGACCCTTCCTAGATTCCTCAGCTTGGTTCTAGTAGGAGGGAAGGCATCCAGAAGACCTAGACACCTCTAGATGCCTTGTAGGACAAGTCACCCCTTCTAGAAGGTGTGCCACCTTCCTGGACCCTCACCTGGCCTTCTAGAAACTTAAAGAGAAAATACAGAGGTTGAGCTAGCTTCCTGGCATCCATTTTCCACCTCCCTTGAGGCAGGACAGAATTTCATCTTGTGGGACTTGAACCCGGGCCCCTGCCTCTAGAGGTTGACACCATTAACCACTAAGCCAATAAGGCTTGTCTTTTTGGTGTTGCTTTTCGGAGTCACTCCTGCCATGGTGAGGAGCATTACTCCAACAAGTAGTAGCAGCAACTACAGTAGTAGCAGCATCTGATGCTGCAACAACAGCCACAGAAGCAGCAGTAGAAGCAGACCACCAGCAGCAGCAGTAGCAACGACAGCATCAGGAGCAGCTGCCCTCCAACTGACACGGCAACGGCTCTAGCAATAGCCTCTGCTGACATCAGCCATCCTCAGCACAAGTCACTACCGACTTCATTGCTGATGTCAGCAACAACAAGAAAAGATTCTATAGCACCAACCCTGTAGATAACACAGCAGCAGCTGCTGGCGTCAGCCATTCTAGGTTGACGTCACTACTGATGTCATTGATGATATCAGAAACGCACAGAAAACGGGAACAAGGAGGGAAACAAAGGGAACCATGGCAGATATCAAAGAGGGGCCCTCCTCTATTGGAGGACCCCCCTTCCTGCAACAATTGCAGTAGTTGCAGCAGCAACACCAGCAGTTGCCGTCGATGCAACAACAGGAGGAGGGACAATAGCAAGAGGAGTAGCAACAACAATAGTAGTAGCACCAGCCACGACAGCAACAACAGTAGTAACAACAGCAACAGCCACAGTAGCAACAGTAGCAACAACAATGTTAGTAGCAGCAGGAGCAGCAAAAGCTGCAGCCACAATAGCCGCAACAACAACCACAACAACATCAATAGCCACAGCAACACCAAAACCCCAAAGGCTCTATCCTAGGGCATGTTGGCATGATAGATCCGATCGCTGCTTTGCACCAGCAACTCACAACGCTGACACAACAGCTAATGACACTACAGTTGCCAACACTAGCCGTCATTGCAACAGCAGCAGTGTCAGCAAGCACCTTTTGTTCCACCCGGGTACGCGAGCCCTGTGGTCTCCAATGCCACGTAGTACATGGCGCAGCAACACACCCAGCACTAATTGCAAACGGTGACGTCAGTCCTAGGCCCCACTCTAGGTGCGGGCCGTAAGCCAAAGGACTTCGAAACCCTGCCATTGCCAATTCAAGCTGGCGACCAATTCCGGAGCTGGGAGCTTAGCTTCCGGAACTGGGCACAGGGCAAGGGCTTGTGGCCCTATCAAGTCCTACCCTTCGACTCCATCCAGGCCGACCAGGTGTATGACGCTGGTCGCGCCATGCGTGTCCTCGTCCTTGTGGCCCCTCCATCTGCAAGGTGGGTCCGTACTCCTTCCAGACATGTCCAAGCATTCCATCGTCTATGCTTGCAGGTCCGTCTACGCCGGCTACCCTGTCCATGTCCGCCAGCCCCTAAGGGCCGGCTGCCCCATCTGTGTTCAACAGCCCCTCACAGCCGGATACATCATCCGTGCCCGCCAGCCCCTCAGAGCTGGCTGCCCCGTCCGTGTCCGCCAACCCCTCTGGGCTGGCTGGCCCATTTGTGTCCGACAACCCCTCAGAGCCGGTTGCCTCCTCCGTGCCCGCCAGCCCCTCAAGGCCGGCTACCGCTTCCGTGTCCGCCAGCCCCTCAGGGCCGGCTGCCCCGTCCGTGTTGGCCAGCCCCTCAGGGCCGGCTGCCTCATCCGTGTCCACCATCCCCTCAGTACCGGCTGCCCCATGCATGTCCGCCAGCCCCTCAGGGCCGGCTGCCCCGTCCGTGTCCGCGAGCCCCTCAGGGCCGGCTGCCCCATCCGTATTGGCGCGCTACACATGTGGTCCAGGCGGGAGCTTTACACCGAGGCCGACAGTGAGCACTCAGGTCGCCTCCTCACGTCCTCTCGCACCACGAACCCCTATCATCCCACGAGACTCCTTACCTCATGTCAGACCCACTTCCACAGTCATGAGTGGGGGCCCCGGCATCAAGGTTATTGACTTGGCCTCATTGTCAGTCATCACTGACCTACATCTAGGGTCAACTTTGGGCTATGCCTTGCTCCATGAGGAGCACCGGCATGCCTTTGCGGCCACACTCACGCGGATGCCACTAGGGGTGCAAGACGCGCACGCCCTCACTGCCTGCCCCACAGAGCAACCAGAGGACCCAGCCACCCTACGTGAGGCTCGAGCGTCTCCCGAGGCCACTCACTGGGAAGCTGCATGCACCGAAGAGCTTCCCGCCATTTGGCAACATCACGTCTATGAGCTCGTCGCCCTCCCCTCGGGCCGTAAGGCCATCGGCGCCATGTGGGTTCTCCGGAAAAAGTGGAAGCCAGATGGGTCCGTGGACAAGTACAAGGCCCGTCTCACAACCAAGGGGTTTGCTCAGATCCCTGGGATTGCCTATGACCAGATCTTTGCCCCGGTTGGTCGGTTCTCCACCAGTCGGGCGTTGTTCAGCTTGGTTGTCCGGCACAGGTGGGAACTGCATCACATGGACGTGAGCAATGCCTTTCTCCATGGCTCACTTGAGGGCAAGGAACTCGACATGGTACAGCCTCCAGGCTTCGACGATGGCTCCGGCAAGGTCTGGAAGTTGCAGAAGGCCCTCTATGGACCGAAGCAGGCACCGCAATGCTAAAACAGGAGATCAGTCATACTCTTCTTAGCGGGGTCCTCCTTTGCAGCTCTGCCGACCCCGCGCTTTTCATCAATCCGAGAGGTCAAACCCTCGTCACTATCCTGGTCTATCTCAAGGACTTCCTCATCGCATCGCCAAATGCAGCTGCCATCCAACGGGTCAAGGACGTGCTGCATGCTGCCTACCAGATGAAGGAACTTGGGCTAGCACGAGTCTTTTTGGGCATGGAGCTTGATTGTGATCGCTCCGTGGGCATCATGCATGTCCACCAGACAGCCTACGTCCATACCTTGTCTGAGTGCTTCGTTGAGGACTTGCCCCTCGTGCCGAGAGCATCCTCACCCATGTCGCCCGATGGTCAAACGATACTAACGAGCTCTGATCCAACCATGTGGGGGATTCAGTAGACGTGACCACGTATTTGCGCGTCATCGGGTCACTGATGATCCTTGTGATGACAACATGCCTAGACATTGCGTTCGGTGTCAACCTCCTTGCACAGTTCTCTCAAGAGCTGCATCACCTCCACTTTGAGGCCGCGATCTGAGGACTGTGTTGTATCCTTTCTACCCCATAGCGAGGCCTCATGTTCCGTTGACAGCAGTTCGTTGTAGCAACGGGATACACCGATTGTGACTGGGCCGACAGTCTGGGCGGTAAGAGTCGTTCTGGCTGGATCTTCCGTGTTGGCAAAATGGTTGTATCTTTGCGCAGCGGCAAGGAAGGCTGCATTGCATGCAACACTACTGAGGCTGAGTATGTGGCTCTTGGTTATGGAACTAATGAGAGCGTGTGGTTGCACCACCTTTTGTCCGAGTTGCGTCAATCAGTTCCGTCAATCATGTTGCAATGTGACAATGAAAGTGCCATGGCCATTGTTGACAATAACGGTGTACATCATACCTGCAAAAAATACATCAATGTTCAGTATCACTATGTATGTTTGTTGTTGCATGACGGCAGCATCAACGTTGTGGGGGTTGAGAAAGTATATCAATTGGCTGATTTTTCACCAAGGCACTGAAGCCTGACTCGTTTAAGAAGGCTGTGAGTGCAATCGGTGATGTTCTCTCTCTCCGTGTTTGCTTGGTCTCTGTACTCTCTGCCCATCCATGTACAGTGCGCTTGTGAGTCACGGAGGAGTGTTGGTTTTTGTCTCAAATCTCACTTGTACTCTGTTGTGTCCTCCCGGCTTGTGTACATCGCCATGTAGATGACTGACTGCGAGTCGCAACGCTAATGGAGTATTGTCCGGTGGAGCCGATGCACGCTGAGGCCTCTAGTTTGCTAGAGATTCCAACCTCCAACGTGCTCAACTCCATCGGCAGACCTCCTGGGCAGTCGTGTCGCCAGCAGGCACTGTCACTGCATATGCTATCTGCTCATGTCCAGCACCGTGTTTGACTGCACTGTCGCGTTTGTAGCGATGTGTCATGCCGAGGGTCCAGGTTTCATGATTTTCTGGCACTATTGGTACCGGGGATTATCGTAGATGCTACCTAGTTTTATGCAGCCATAACTCCTCACATGTAGTTTTCTAGCTGGTTCTAACCAGACGACAGCATTTGTAGTGTGCGTATTATGGTATGGTCTAGTTTTCAGGCAAAACGGACGACGCTTGGGTTTGGGCTGTCGGCCGTCCGGCAGGGCTCGTGGAGAAAACCCTACATGCCCAAAAATAGGTCTATTTTCTGATCGGATTAGAAACTGAGTAACAAGCTCTACAGAGCTGGAGGGGGAGGGGGGAGGGGGCTAGAATTTGGAGGGGTCTCCCATAGTTGCTCATTCTTGTTTCTTAATCAGTCACATCCAGTTTTTAGCTGCATTCTGGCACTAACACTGGCACGCGCATCTCTGAGTAACAAACCCAGAGCACTCAGACTTAGACTCTAGAGCAGCAGACTGAGGGGGCAGCAGACTAAGAAACGAGTGTGGAAGCCCGCACGCTGCATCAACAACGCAACTGCCTCAACCTGCACTTTAAAATAGTTTCCAGCATGGTCCAGTTTTCATGCAAAACGGACGACACCTGAGTTTTGGGCTGTCGGCCGTCTGGCAGGGCTCATGGAGAAAACCATGCCTGCCAGAGGTTAGGTCATCTTTCTGATTGGCTTAGAAACTGAGTAAAAAGATCGAGAGAGTTGGGGGGGAGATCGAACTTGGAGGGGTCTTCCATTTGTTGCTCATTCTCACTTCCTAACTCGTTACTTCTAGTTTTCAGCTGTTGTGTGGCACTAACTCCGGCGCACGCGTTTGTGAGTAGCAACACCAGAGCTCTTAGATTTAGACTCTGGTGCATCAGACTGAGGGGGCAGCCTCAGCAACGAGTGTGGATTCCCTCACGCTGTATCAACCTTGCTGCTGCCCCAACCTGTAGTACATTTGACACAGTTGCACTACGAGATGCTCAACAATCCACACTTGCACACCCCACTTTTAGCCATTGGAGGTACAGAGTACAAAATTGAACATTTCCTCGGACATCGACGCCGTGGAAAAAAAACCGAGTATCTGGTCAAGTGGCACGACTATGACTCCGCACACAACAGCTTGGAGCCCTGCCACAACCTCCAGGATGTCGATTACCTGATTGACGGCTACCATCGTCGAAACCACCCTATGTTTGCAAATGCACCGGAACGTTGCAGCTAAACCAGGGAGAAGTGTTACGTCCCTAAAGTACATGAGTCCATAAACTTTGCAAGTGGACATTTCTGACATTGAATTCGTGGCCCACCACTCCTTGACCTTAGGATTTTTACGCCGACTGGCCGAGGACATTTTGGCCACCTGCCCCGATCTTTGGTGTTCCGTTCCAAATGATTATGAGAACTTCCACCATTTCCCACAAGGGTCGACATAAGTGTTACGAACCATTTTGAAGTTTTGTTAGTGCTTGGTCAAAATTTTGACAATGCTAGATCTTCATAAAACGGCACCTTGATGTTCTCGGCCCCCCCACCCGACTTCTGGGTGGAGCTTTTCAAAGCAACCACCCACAACGCGATTTCGCACGCGTTGCTCGGCCTGAGCACAGAGAACGCAACATTTCCGCGTTCTGATTCTCCTTGATGTATGCATGTGCTTGAATCACTTGACACTTTTCATTGAAGTCACTTCCTACTTAATACAAATCATCCATTTGTCATCAGTCCTGAAATCATCTTTTGTCCTACACCACATACCTGTGAACCAAAACTGTTCCGCAAAGTGTGTCATCTGGGGTCCTCATTTCACAAGGCACGCAAACCCATCCTCAAATACTTAGAAACCCCTAGAAATAGGGGTTTGTGATTGTTCATAAAACATGGCGACGTTAGCATGTCGACACGTGGGGAGTCTCGAACTCACCATGCAAACCACACATGAATGCATTTTGGAACATTCACAACAAACTCCTCAAAAGAGGAGTTTGTGAATGTTTAGAAACCTTTTCATGTCAGCATGTTATTGCATCACATGTAGCGTCGACATGCTACCTTTTCTTGCTGTTTGTGGGTGGAACGCCAGGTAGGATTATTTTATTCTTCTGAATGTCTGGTAGGGTATACACACATTCAAGTTTTGAAGAATCCTGACATATAGCCTTTTCTAATAGAATGTTAATATTCTCAAGACAACAAGTAGGGGAGTCTTAAAATCCTTTGCCATGGGGGAAGTGTCACTTTTCGCTAGGCCACTGTGTAGTGTTACGCTGAGGATACCTTCGATGACATACTCCGTATCCCCATCTACCAGAGGAAGGGGTGTGGTGTCTATGCCAAGGAAGTCCGTGTTGGGTTCCTTGCATTGCTTGCGTTTTCTCATGTGGAAGACAGGATGTTTTGACATGCTATCAGGTAGGCAAAGTTGAGTGACGACTAGGGTTTGCATGCACTCTTTGTTACTTCATTCCATCTAGCAAAAACTGAGCTTCGCAAAATCCCGTCCTTGGATTTATATGTTTGTTGAACTGAGGAGGACGTGATAGCCATTACTGAATGCGTCATCGCAATGATGTCGGTCGCCTGCTCGCTCCATAGTTGCTTTGGTCTACAGGAGGGTCTGTCGCATTTCTTCCCAAATGGTTGTTAAGTCCCTGCGATGGATGCCGACTGCAGGGATGTTGCTTTGACTTTGTTTTCCATCAAGTGTGGCAAAAAGTACACCACATGGAAAGGAGTTTTACCAGTTGCGGTGGAAGTGGTTGAGTTGCATGCGAGTTCAACGGTTGGTAGCTTTGTTGTCCAAACAATACCGTGGGGATCACATAGACTGCGGAGGAGTTGCTCGAGCATCTGATTGGTTTGCTTGGTTTGTCCATCGGTCTAATGGTGAAACATCGTGGATAGCCGGATCCGACTGCCATAACGTGTTTTCAATTTGTGCCACAAATGGCTCATGAATAGACCATCTCTGTCGCTGACAATGGTAGATAGCATGCTCTGAAGTTGTAGGATTTGGTTTAGAAGGAGCTGCATTTTTCCTTGTAAAATGACAGGGGTCGTCATTGGAATGAAGTGAGACATTTTTTAAAATCCGTTCACCAGGACAAGGATGGCGTTATACCCCTCGGGAGTGGCGGGCATTCCTGACACAACGTCCATGCTGATGTCAGTCCATGGTTGCTTTGGAAGAGGTATGGGCTGGAGTAGACCGGGTGGCCACTTGTGACGAGATTTTTGACTTTGACATATGTTGTACAATTTACTGAAGGTCGTCATGTCCGTCTGCATCTTGTTCCACCAATAGTACTTTACCAACTTCTTGAGCGTCTTGTCCTTGCTGAATTATCCACCTTTACCGGTATCGTGGCACTCCTCCAATAGCATCCTTCGTAGTTCCTTGTTCGAAGGAACAACAACCTGGCGAGTTTATCACTATCGCCCCATGTTGACTTCGACTTCCGACTTTAAGGGTAGAAGTCTAAGTCGGAGAGTCAGTCAAAGTCGACTTAAGGTCGACTTAGATATTGGCAGTGGAATATAAATCATGAGTTGCTGGTTCCAACGCAATTTGAATCGCTGAATTCTGTTAAGATTGGAGGAAGTTATGAATGTTCAAACTTGGGATGTGCATAAACACCTCATGCAGCTACAGTTTGTTTACAAATGGCTTCCTATGACATCATATACATGTTATGTATGCAATCCATCAAGTGTTGAAAGACATGTAAATAATGTTTTTTACCATAGTGTACTTGAGACATAGTACTTGGCACACATTAATGAGCCTCCTAACCGGTTGGAGGAAAACCGACTTCCGACTTGGCACATCAGGAGCCGACTCCCGACTTTCGACTTTTGACTTGGCCATCGACTTCCACTTCTTAAAGTCAACATGGCTATCGCCACTATCGGTTGCAGAACCAAAACTTAGTTTTCTTGTACTTGTTGAACTCCTCGTAACCCTTCACGATTAGCCTCGCAAGGTACGGGTCTCGTTCAACAAGAAACGTGCTAATCTCCGCCATTAAATCTTGTTGCTGACTCAGAGCATCCGCTGGATTAGTTTTAACAGGTGGCTACTCAATGTCACAGTCAACGTTGGACTCGGGGAACTCCATCCATCAAGTTTGTGGACGGTTGAATGCATGATGGTTGGTGCAGACAATGTATCATCATTAGCACCGCCATGTCTTGAACGCGTGCACGACCACAAGCATTTCTTTTTTTGTGCATCGTATAGTTTAGTTTTGGCCTGCGTAATTTTTGTGACAGGTACGCGACAGGTTGATCTCCACCGGCGGTGTTTTGGAGGAGAATGGCTCTGATGGCTCGATCCGACACATCAGTAGCCATGATGTGGACCACCGTTGGGTCTGCCAATCATAAGGCTGGTGCTGAGGTAAAAGTGTTTCTCAAAGAGTTGAACGCTTCTTGTTCGCCATCCCCCAAATTCCACTCAATGGTTTTCCATGTGAGATCGAAGGAAGGCACTGACACTCGTGCGTAGTCCTTTACAAATTTACAGTAATAGTTGTAGAAGTCAAAACATCCCAAAATTTTGTAGGCTTCAGCCAATAAGGAACCGCCTCCACCTTTTTTGGATCCATTGGTGATTCTTCCACCACAGATGATGTGGCCCAAAAAAATGATCTAACGGCGACCAAAGTCATATTTCCAAAAAACAATCTCTCTTTGTAAAATCACAATAACTTTGGAGATGCCCATTGTACTCCTCCGTAGTATGGCTGTACACCACCATCTTGTCAGGATACATGACAACGAATTCATCGAGGTACTGGTGGAAGATGTTGTTCATCGCCACCATGAACATTGCAGGGGTTTTTTTGTGTCCTAATGGTGTGACCGTGAAGTGGAAGTACCCATATCAGGTGCGGAATGTTGTCTTCTTCATGTCCTTATCAGATACGCGGATTTTATGATAGCTATTGCATAGGACGATTCTGCTGAAAATTTGGGCCCCGCGGAGTTGGTCAAAACTTTTTTCTACTCGAAGGATGGGGTAGCGGTTCTTGATGGTAATATTGTTCAATGCTTGGTATTCCACGCACATCTGCATCTCTCCAGTTTTCTTTTCTACAAAAAGTACGGGTGCGGCATTGAGTGACGCAGAGGGTCTAATGAACCCCTGGCTAAGCATCTTGTCCAACTTCTTCTTCAGTTTGGTCAGCTCGTGATCACTCATCCAATAGGTCTTCTTCTCCATCAATCTGACGTCTGAATTCAGGTCTATCCAATGGTCTATATTCTGCTGCGGGGATAGCTCTCGGGGTAATTTGCAGGGAAAAACCTTTTTTTAACCCTTTGATGAGCTCCACAAACTCCTTCGGAATGGCTCCAAACTTTTCAGGTGTTGAGGCCGTCGGTGTTGCTTCTGCAGCTACAATTCCTTCTACTTCCCTTGATTCCGCATGGACTAGCCACGCTTGGGCTCGATGCCTCAGGTATCAATTGGCCACGTCTAGAGGTATCGGTTGGAGTCTTGTGGATGCTGTAGCTTCCTCTAGTGCTTCTACCTCTGTTGTAACCGCTGTTGCATCGTGGGTCGCTCGACTAGAGGCAGGTGTCGCTTTCTGCCATTCATGTCCGTATAAACTGATCCGCTACTCCTGTCAACCTGCAAAAGTGCCGGTACACGAAATCTAGCTCGAGGATGATCTTGTAGTCGCTCATTTGGCAAGTTTTATAGACCATTACATTGTCCAGATATCTGATTTGTTGCTGGAGTGGTTCGTAAAGTCAACGGATTTGCATTTTTTTGTCGACGGTTTTTTCTTCAAACGTCCCTAGTTCAGTCTGCAAACCCAGCTTCTGAACCATGTCATTGCTAAAAAAACTGTGAGAAGCTCCTCCATCCAGTACCATAGTAATTCTTGATTTCTATTTTTTTTTTACTTGCGGATTCATAAATCCTTGATTTTTTTCAATGTTTATTGGGCTCAAATCATTTCCCGTTTTCTTTACATTTGTTCAATGTAAGCTTGGGTTTCTCTTAAATTCGATGAATGGACAAGTTCTTTTTTCTTATTGATCCTTGATTTTGGCGACACGGCATTTGTACACAACTTTGTCAGAACTGTGACTGTGAATCGTGGTCCTCGTTCTCGCCCCTTGTAGTGGAGGAGGATCCACATAGAGTCTAAGGAGAAGGGAGTACACGTGGAGTCCAGGAGGGGGAATGTACAAATTGAAACTGCACTGTCATGTCTGACGTGGACGTCCCCTCCACGATGCCCCTCCGTGCGACAGTGGATCGTGACCCTCGCGAGCGCCCGTCACACAAGCGGGATAGGGGGTCACACGTTGTTCGATAATGGTTTACGCTGAAGACCAAGAAAAAGATCCTCCATGCAAACATTCAATTGACACTTTCAAGTAACCAAATGAGTAGCCACAGATTTTTGTCTAACAGATATTCTTACAGCGATGATCAGTACCCAAGTCCACAAGATGAGGAAAAAAAACAACGAGAATCCCTGTACCCGATGAATGAGCTAGTACGCATAGATTCTTGAATTCAATGGATGCATTTTGAAGTTTTGTTTATTCATTTACCTTTTCAATTTGACTATATCAATCAAATCAGTGAAATTGTATTACAAGTGAAAACATTAATATGGAAATCAAGAATCAGTAGGGTAGTGGCGGTACCTTCATGTGACTTCTACAATCCCTTGGTTGTACTCGGAGAAGAATGGTTGGTTGGTCTTACTTGTACCCCTCATCAAAATTCGCGATCTTAGGTACCGTTGTTTGCGGCGATGTGAGTCGCTCTGATGGGCGATCGGTCTGTGTAGATTTTTGCCACCAGATAGGAGTCTTGCCGTCTACTCCTGTTCTTCACCATTTCTTAATTCCATACTCCTTTTCTGCGACTCCCCCCCCCCCCCCCCCCC